>BGPR01004478.1:0-52573 GCA_013235015.1 Araneus ventricosus | reverse complement strand
ATAATAATAATAATAATAATAATAATAATAATAATAATAATAATAATAATAATAATAAATGCATTTGAAATCGTTACAAAATATGTGACGAAATAAATGCAAATAATAATCATCAGCTGAGTTTCTCACCTTCTAAATTATGCTCCTAAACTGAAGAAACTCTTTATTTTTACTTGCCATGCTAAATTATTTGAAAACTTCATGAATTTCTTAGTGTTTTTTTATTAATTTTTGTTGCAAACAGAAACTTACTGTGAACAAGTCATACAAAAACCAAATACGTTTAATAATGATATATATATGACATTCTTGATATAAGAAGCATGAAAACAAATGCGAATTTCAGATTCCGAAACAAAAATAATTAAATGCATAAATATAAATCAAGTTCTATTTGTTTCAGTACTATTTTGAATGGGATAATAGAGCATAATTTCTTACCTTCCAGTTCCATGCGAAGTATCCGTAAGCATTTAGCTTTGGTTTCTTCGGTCTCTCCTAGTTCTGGCAAGACAGCTTTCAGTGATGATTCATCGAGTTCTGTAGCGTCGTATGGCAGATACGTGTTTCTTCTATCATTCATCTTGCACACTGTTAACTATAACCTGCAAAAGTAAAACTATAAATCAGATATCTGCCTGCTGTTCAATACAAAATAAGCGTGTCATGGAGAAATTTGCATTTCCTGATTGACATGGCATTCAAGCGTAGTTTTCTAATAAAAATTCTTTATTGTTTTGCAGTTTTTAATCTTTAATATATTCCCACAAATAACTATCACCCAAGGTGATGCCGAGTTCCTCTTTCGAGAAACCTGACAGCAGAAGTCGGTCTTGTATTCTTACGAAACACCCAAGCCTTAACTGGGAATCGAGCCCCCTCGCACATTGCAAGGTCATGCGCAAGACACCAAGCAAATTGGGTGGCTTTCTGGAGATTTACGCACATTGTCCCTCGAAGAAGTACCTGTTTTACCCTCACATATATACAATCTTATAAAGCTATATTTACCATCTTAAACTACTCAATGTACAATATTGAACACCTATATCTGGCACAAATTTTACTCCCTGTAAATTATCAATAAAGCTATATTAAAAATATACTGGAACAAATGTGTAGAAAAATTTACGCTCGGGAGTAGAGGTAGTCTTCAAATTTTTTTAGCATGAACCGTTTGGCTGGAGTCGTTGAAAAGACGTAATTACAAAAAAGAGAAAAACAAGATTAGATGGAACTAAACAGGAAAAAGCAATTCTCAATATGATCTCTCTCTTTTCTTTTCAATTCGAATCAGTTGCAGAAATCTTTGCTTTCGTAAGTATTAACTAAATTACAATTAAATGCCTGCCTTTATCAGTATTAACTAAATTATAATTAAATATCTGCTTTTATAAGTATTAAATAAATTACAATTAAATGTCTGCTTTTATCAGTAATTAGAACATCACGCTTAAATGTGAGCTTTCATTAGTATTGATAAAATTACATTTTGATATCTCGCAATTACCAAAATGATTCAAATTTTTTAACGGTGCCGAATTCACCATTGATTAGTCTACATTAAAAACATTAAAACGGCCACCATCTTGAAACCGAATAACAAAATTCTTACATATATGTCGTTTTTTATGACCTCAGAGATCCATCATGTGGACTCGTTTCTTATGACCTCAGAGATCCGCTGAGGAACTGAAACAGAAATTTCACTTCTCTCGGTCAGTTATGGGATCAAAAATTGTAATTTAGATATTACATGATATATTAAATGATAATTAAGAGTTATGAAATATTTAGAGTATTATATTTTTATTTGGAACAAATGACTGTGCAAAATTTGAGAACTGTAGTATATAAGAAATTAAGTAAAAGATCGATTACAAAGGTTCATCTTTACAAAATTAAACATTCAAAATTAATCAAAAGTACTTAATAAAAACACTCGAGTTTGAACGTTTACGATTAGTCGTCACACTGATCATTGCAAGAGTATAAGTCAAAAATTATAAATAGAAATAAAAAGGATTAAAGATACAGCTTTATTCCTGAATTAAAACATGAAATAATAGTTTTTCATCATAATACACAAGATAAAAACAAAAATATAAAAATGTGTGATATAAATGCTTTAAGTAAATTGAAATTTCAATCACATTATTAATACAGTGAAGTCTCCCTATAACGAAATCGCTTGGTTCCAGTTGAAAAATTCGCTATAGAGAAAATTTCGTTATACGGAGATTAGAGATTTTTGCAGTTATTTAAGTAAATGTTACAAACCTTTTATTAGGTGCGATAAGTTCAAAAGTATTTAATTATGACTTTCAATTAAAAAATGAAGTAATATATATTATAGATTTGTTAAAATTATACTAATTTTTATTGTATAAATAAAATGTTCAAAAGTGAAGAAAATTCACCAATTTAGAGAATAATATGTACTAGTATGTATTTACCTTAATTTTACTTGAAAAATTCCATTATTTTACATGGCTTTGCATTTCGTGATGTTAAATTTTCATAAAAATTTTCACATTTTATGAGTGAGATAAAAATAGAGTCGGGCACATTTTCTTCCATTTGGAAACCTCTTTTATGGTTTCGAATGATTGTAGCATTTTAGTCCTATGTGATTTTGGCTGTATCACGTCTTCATTTTCGGAATAACTGTCATTTTCCTGGCCTTTATTGTTGTCCATTAAACTTCTCAAAATCTCTTCATCTGTAGGATAAGAAGCAGTTAACAGTTCTGCGTCCACTTCTAAAATGTCGGAGAGAGTTGCATCATCTGTTATTCTCCATTCCCTTCTGTTTTCCATTTTTCTTTCAAGTCGGCCAAGATCGCATCTTCATCATCGGAATCACTGTCATCTGTTTGATTACTGAAGCCTCCTCTTTTAAAGCAATTACGGATTGTTTTTGCAGTTGCATCAAATTTCCATACTTTATAAAGTTCTGCAATTGCTTTTCGAAGATCGATGTTTTCTTGAACTGTTTCATTTTTTTTTCAATTGCACTGATAATTTCTTTCAAGATTCTTTTCCTATAGTGCATTTTTAAATTTTTAATTATTCCGAGATGCAGGGGCTGCAAATTTTTGTGCAGTTAGGAGGAAAGAAAATGACACTAACATTTTTTAGCTTTTCTCCACAATCTTTTGAATGAATTGGATAATTGTCGATTAATTAAGCAATTTTAAGGTGTTGTTGTCCCATTTGCTTGTCCAATGCTTTTAACCATCTGTCAAAAATTTCAGACGTCATCCACAATTTTTTGTTGAATTCGTATTTAACTTCTAAAGATTTTATTCCTTTGAGGCACCTTGGAGATTTACTTTTGCCGAAAACAAGCATGTTTAACTTTTCCTCGCCAGTCATGTTGGCACATAACAAAATTGGGAATCTTTGTTTGCTTTTCTTTCCTCCGAAACATTTGTCTCTTTTAAAAGCTAGCGTTTTTGTAGGGAGATGTTATCGCTGGAATGAACAATTCGAGTGGTTGCACGTGTGAGCGATTTGTTTGCACAGAAATTAACAACTTTCTTCAAAAATGACAAAAATCGAAAAGATAAAGGTCTGAAAAAATTCGTTATAGGGAGACAACCACTTCGTTACATGGAGAATATGTTGAATGTTTTTTAACATTCCGATTAAAAATTTCGTTATAGGGAGAAATTCGCTGCAGGGAGACTTCGTTGTAGGGAGATTCTACTGTATTTTTAAAATAATATTACTGAATATTTTCCATTTCCTTTCCATACCCCAGGAGGCTTGTCTTAATCCAATGGTTGTAGAATATTTTGATGACCCCACCCCGAGAGAGACATACATGAACACGAATTAGAGCTGTGAGCATCAACTTCAAACAACCTCACCAGCGGGAATTGTCTCCCTAAAATTTCTCGTATACTTCCTAACAAGGGTATCAACTCCCGCGAGGATAAAAATTGCGAACCTTTTGTTACTCCCAGAACGCCACGAGTTTCCATCGGCGAGTAGCGCGTCATTACGAAATTCACGAGTAGCCCCAAGCACTCGCCAATACGCAACATGGCCTTGCGTCATAGTAAGATAAAGAAAATCGAATATGCAATTTGAACGTCATTATTTTTAATCGATCAAAACGAAAATTAGACACAGATCTACAATTAGGGTTAGAAGACCTCATACAGATTTTTATTTATCTAAGTCATTGAGTTGAGGAGTTATCGTGTTCACATGTATGCGAATAGACAGACCTACAGGCAGTCTTTGATGGATTTGGTCCAAAATTTCATAATGGCCTACATTCCTGATGTAGGTCCGTATCGTTAAAACTGTGTACCAAATTTTATCTATCCAGCTATTTAAGATTTGACTTATCATATTCATATGAACACGGACAGACAGCCAGACAGATTTCCCGGTGACGGATTTCGTCCAAAATGTGATTGAAATCTACTTATTTTGTGAAAATCCCATATACCAAATTTCATCCCTCTAGCTCAGACCGTTCCTCAGTTATCACGTTCATAGAGATGCACACACACAGACAAATGCAATTCCAAAATTGTTGTTTTCGGACTCAGGGTGGTCTAAAACGTGAAGATTCATCTCGAGTTCGAATTTTTCGACGATTACATTACTTTCTCTTTCTATACGAGAAAGTAAAAAAGGAAAGTCGCATATTTAAATACCAGAGTAATTTAAGAGGAAGGTCACGCAGTTATTGCAATTACTGAGATAACAGCTACAGACACAAAAATGCACTACAAAACGACGGTGAATACAATACAAGACACAACACCGAACAAAGCACAAAGCAAATAAAACACAAAACTACAAAACAAACAAAATTCAATGAATGCAAAACAACAATACAGAGACAAAATAAAAACGAATAAAAAACAAACGGCACATAATAATACAAACCTAATAAAATGCATGAACAAAACTGAAAGGAAAAAAATTATTAAAAACCGAAACGCTGCTCAAAAAAGCAACACTTAACATTTTGAGGTCGACTATCATGCGGGCGTGCCAGCTGCTCGGCACATTTTCCCCCGACTGTCACAAATAAGTGCCGGCTCTTGGGGCTTTTAGTTAATGACTATCACTTCGGCGTGACACCAGCTTTAGTGCAATTAGGCTTAACTGAAAAAAGTGTTAAAAGTGCTGCTTGGACACCAGTTTAAGCAGCCACGGGCATTGAGAAAAGTCGGACAGTTGGAACCGCACGTGCGACCGTGCTCAAAGGCTTAATAATTCATTTTAATTTTAAGAATTGATTTTATAAGACATGTAAAAAAGTAGTTAAAAATTTTTTGAAGAAGAAACAGAGAGGGAATGTTAAGAAGTTTTCTTGTAATATTCAATTTCGTTTAATTTCCCTTATCATATTGTTTTCAATTTCTCGATCTTTTAATATTTTTGTTTTAACCTCCTGATTTTTAACAGCAAAAAAAAAGAACTTTCTCATTTGCAGTACATTAATAAAAGTGTGTTTTCTTAAAATCATTTTCGTTCACAATTATTTTCTATTTCCTATTTATTATATTTATATTTTCTATTTTGGATTTCAGCCAAATTTCAGTTATTCATTTGATGCACAAATTACGTGGTGATGCAGAAATATTTGTGAAAATTTAGAAGGGGACACATATCTTACTACATACTGTTTCAGCTGTTTAGATAAAATAGTGAGCTTAAATTACAGCGAACAACAGAAGACCATAAACTATCATTGTTACAATTTTGAACTGGATATTTTTATGTAGAGTTCTTCTATAAGGTAAGATCTGTTGCCGCTGTGGCCTAGTGATAAGGTCTCGACCTTGGGGTCGAAGGATTCCAGGTTCGAAACCCCAATTTCACTGAAGATTGGTCGTGTATTGGGCCTGTTGCACGCTAAATCATCAAAGTAGGGGCCAATCGCTCTCCCGCTGGTGTGGTGCGGAAGCTTGGAGACTAGGATGCCAGCTCAGGTTTCGTTCTCGTCGTGAAAAACGAGGTCCGTCCCAAGATAGCCTTCGTGTTGCTTTAAAACGGGACGCTAATGTAATTTAACTAAACTATAATTAAAATCTGAGATATGAGCGTGTATTTTCAATACAGCAGCTTTCTACAGAACTCAAAATACCGCTTCACAAAAGAAATGCTGTGTCTGACAAATAAAACAGAGGCTCTTTGCCCGTATTTACGGTATACAGATAAAAGTGATCGTTAAAAGGCAGAGAGCAATTATTAATGTATTTCTGTTGTTTAAAAATATTATCTCTGTAATAGAAAAAAATGCATATCAATATTTGTGTAGCTTATATTCTACTATACTGATGATATACAGTGAAACATGTTTATAATTATACCGTCTACAGCGATAAACCTGCCTGTAATGAAATTTTTTTCGGTCCCGGCGGAATTCCTATTTACTCAATGTATTTTTAACCTGCCCAAAACGATAATCACTTTCAGACTCACCTGTCTTTAACGATAATTTTATCTATTTAGAAAGTAGGTACAGTATAGTCCCGATTTTTCTTCTTGGAAAACGACACCATATGAATGTCCGATAATATGTTAATCGTAGAGAGAGGGAGCTAGAAAACGCAGCCTTTTGTACCAGGGAGATCCGGAGGGGGGCTAGCAATTGGAATGTGCACAGATATTTGTTGTTCTGACTCCTGGTGGGCATAAGCCTATTCATTCGCATTTAGCAAATTGGACTGACCACTTGTTCCTTAAAATGCGCTTTTGTTGTGTTAACACCTTGAATCTAGGATGGCGCGGCATAAAACATTGACTAAAATATACGGGATTTTTCAGTCGACGATAGCTAATTTTGAAAAGAAATGAAAAGGCCTTGAAGGTCCCGGGAAAAGAAAGTAAAGTAGGAAACGATCTATAGGTACCGTAAATGGCAATGCTGACAAAGTTTTCAACTAATATTTTCATTTTGAAATTCTTAAAAAAAGCTGAAATATAAAATTTGATTTTAATATATAAAACTGTTTGTTTTATAAGTTTATAAAATGCAATTTCATGTCACTATTTGTTTGTAAGATGGATCAATAAGCGTAGTAAAATATGTTAGTACATTAATACATGCCGCACGCTCATAAGCTTTGGATGCACAAATCCTCAAACTGCCTATAACGATAGCCTTTCAATAACAATATATTTTCTAGGTCCCTACATTATCGTTATAGGCTGGTTTTACTGTATGGACTGTTTGATTTTTCTTGTTGCAGAAGTAGTATTTTAAAACAACAAGAATATATTAATTCATTTTTCTTTTGACTTGGTCACTATTAGCTATATGCCGACGATATTTTGAACGTCTTTAAAGGAATTTGTTGCAACATTTGATTTGAACCTCTTTTATTTTTTCAGTAATCATTCGCTCAGACTTCAAATTAGCATCTGCTACTGCAAATTTTTCCTTTAAGAATGGCATTTATATATGGATCTCCGGAATTGGTCTTCGACATGCTTTTGTTTTTTTCGATAGAAAACTCCGAGAACGTTGCGAAAGCCGCGGAATGAGTGGTGGATAGAAAAGTACAGGAAAACATTCTTTGAGGGAAATTAATTTAGGCGTGGGGTGGGAAGGTTGTGTTTTAAGTTTATTTTTTTATATAATTTTTATCTTCCGGTGCCCCCAGCGCCCCAAAAATAGTTAAAAATTGAATTTTTTATGAAATTAAAAAAAAATTTCGAAATTACTTTTTGGCGTGGGGTGGGAAAGTTGTGTCTTCGATCTATTAGTTTACGTATATTTTTTTTATTGAAATCCATTCATATCTACCACTGCCCCAAGTGCCACAAAAATATTTAAAAATGCCATTTTTTGGAAACTTATAAAAAAAAAATTCAAAATTCCCTTTAGCGACGGGTAAGGATGTTTTGTTTTGGGTATATTAGTTTACGTTTTTATTAATATTATTCAAATATATACATATCTTCTGGTGTTCCAAGTGCCCCAAAAATAGCTACAAATTGACATTTTTACGATTTTGACTCATTCAAACAACAAGGGAGGGTGGAATAAAAGAACGCTTTTGCCAAACTTTCTCCTGTCGCGATGTGTTTTTGTTTAGGAAAAGTCGAGATTGTGGCGTAGTTTATCTTTGTCTTCGAAGTAAAGTAATATTGTGTTATATTGTAAAATATACAAAAGAAAAAAAGGTAGTTGTGGGTCCATGAATAATATTATATAAATAAAAATAATTTTATTCATTTAAAAATAAAAAATAAATAATTTTTCATTCTCTCCTATACGCTTTTCCCTGTAAAATAGATTCTTTAATGCATTTTTAATTCAAAAATAAAAATCTTTTTTCTGCAAATATTTAAGTGTCTTGGGGCAACGGAAGAAATTAAACAAAGTTGAAAAAAGTTTGCATATGTGCTACGTAAAAGACAACTTTTGCACCCTGCGCCGATTATTCTCTCCATACTTTGAATTTTCGATCCACTCTAATGAGCATATCTAAAGGCAGTAAGGTATGCTAATAATAAAGGTGAAAATTAAAAATTTGCTATCTTTTGAAAAAAGAAGTCCAAAAGCGTATCTAAAAAGAAGCAAGGTTCTGCAAAAATTTCTATGGTAAGATATTTAATTTTAAAATAAAATTCACAAAATCAAATATTTTAAAGTTTCGACTGTAAATAAATTAACAAATATGAATCCGAATATAAAGCATCAAAAATATAGTTATCTCTTAGACATCTGATAAAATTTCGAGCTCGATGTAAAATTCTGCATGAGAAGCATTTATCCGTAGGATAACGGAAAGATGATGCAATATTCAATGAAACCAGGCTGTATCTAAGTGAATGCAATAAGATGTTTAATGCAGAATAAAAAGATTTGAAATTTTGGATCAAAGCATCTAAAGAAATTTTTAGAACTGGTTTTATGATTCTGATTTCATAGATAATGGAAAATTACAAATAAGAAGATATGAAGAAAAAGACAAAAAATTAAGAACTGATTCCTAATATAAAATCATTTTATTATCAGTGCTTGAGGAAAAATACCATCTTTTTACGTACACATCCGTCAAACAGTAGAACTCTTTCGGGAAAAAGCACTCACGAAATATCCAAACTCACTATCAAATATTTGGAAAAAAATGGGAAAAGAAACCGGTATCTACCTCACACCTTTAGCACAAATTCCTGCAAAATTATCAGAGTCTCTATAAGATATATCTCATACAGACTTCTCAACGTTTTGACCAATGAGAAGAGCAATGAAAAATGGTAAATCTAAAACTGCTAGTAGAGTATGGAAGATATGAATGAATTATGGAAACTCCACCTATATTAATTTTACAAATAACATTATTATCTGTCATTTAAATTTAGTTGCAGAATGATAATTAAGAATAATTAAATAGAACATTAATAGCTCATGTAAAATCATGCATCTTCAAAGCATCAAACAGAAAAATAATTAAGTCAAATTCTTTCAGAAAAAATGCTCCAATAGCCACCATAGAACATATTCAATCCAAACTTTAACTACTTATACAAAATGTTAGTTTTAATTTGTTGTTAGTACTATTTAGCAAAATATTAAGAATTATTAATTAAAAGAAAAGAAGAAACATATATTTAATTTACTACTTAGCGCAATTCTTTATCACGGAGGCCCCAGATGTAATTTACCTATTCAGAAATAAATAGAACTTTCTGCAGCTTTTTGTTTTACCTAGTTAACCGAAATAAAGTCTAATAATAGATAATAATCTAATATTAAATTAATAGGAATTTAAAGGAAACAAAGAAAAAGAAGTTTTCCTAATACTTACATCGATGAGAAATTTTAAATTTTTTTATTGAATATTTTTTACAGCAATTAAGTTCTCGAGTAAATTCAGGGACTCAAAAAAATATTTGTTTAAGATCACCGAGACTCTACGGTACAAACGTAATTTACAGACTTATTCCGAAATAAATGGGACCTTTCGCAGCTTTTAGTTTTATCTAGTTAACCTAAATAAAATCGAATAATAAATAATAATCTAATATTAAGTTGTTAATAGGAATTTGAAGGAAACAGAGAAAAAGTAATTTTTTAAAAAATAGTTTTATTAATGATAATTTTTTTAATTTTTATAGCAGTTAAGTCGTCGAGTAAATTAAGGGACTCAAAAATTTATTTGTTTATGATCACTTAGGCACCTCGGTACAGATGTAATTTACAGACATATTCAGAAATAATTGGATCTTGTGGCCGATTTAGTTTTACATAGTTTGTCTAAATAAAATCTAATAATAAATAATAATCTAATATTAAGTTGTTAATATGAATTTGAAGGGAACAGAGAAAAGAGTGGAATTACTGACGAATCGGAATTAAAGAAGCTTGTAACCAGCAAGTTCCTCTTTACAACTTAAAAAAATTAAATCTTCTAACTTAAACTATTTAAACTTTTATTGTAATTTGTAATAGAATTCATGAATTTCTATAACAGACAGCAAAAAAGACTTTAAAAATATTTTAAGAAAGAAGAAATGTTATTTCTTACTTGGTCACGCAAACGAAAAAAGGACAAGACTAAAAAATGCGCTACTTCTTTTTGTTAAAATTAAGAGATAAAGATAAAACTCATGGTGATTATCAGCAAATATCCTCGAAATCATCATACGACATAATTCTGTGAATTCAAGCAAAAATCTAATAATGGAAAATCCAAAAAACAAATGAAGAAAAGTTTGAGTCATTATCATGTCCACAGGCACGTAGATAATTTTCATTTGTTTCGTTTCCTTGTGATACTGACAATTTAGTATTCAAGGACGTTCTAATCGTACAGTTTGTGTTATTACATTGTTGTATTATATAAGTGGTTTATTTATTTACTTTGATTTTATCATCGTTGGAAAAGTACTTTTTACATCTCTACTAATAAAAAAAATGAATCTGTGTCTTTTGGTGCCCTATTGGACAGACCTTGAAATCTAGAGCTACAAAATTCGGCGCATGTATTCTTAGAAGGGTGGGAATCTACAACTAGAAGTGATTTATCTAAATTTTAATAAGAATTTCATTTAATTAAAAAGTAAGCAAAATGTTGGTGTTTTTCGTTGATAACTTCTGGAAATATTATCACACACAAATGGCTTTTGCACCATCTTAAAATTCAAAAAATTGTTTTTTATTGATACCAATTTAGTTGTCTAATTTTTTCCCCAATTTAAATTTTCATAAACAGTTTAGGGCATAATTTACAACAAGTCTTTTCAATGTTGCAATAAAACTGAAAGTTTCTTTATTTTTACAAATATTTAATTCCGTGTTTCTTTTCCATTGTTGAAAGCTTTAACTTTCTTTTTTCATTTCACGAAATCTGTACCCAAAGCCTTCTAAGATGGCAAGAATATTAGGTAATATATCCAGTAAGCTCAAAGTTTATGTTTGCTAATCTTAAATTCAAGTTATCGGCATGTTTTTATTTAGCTAACTTGCTACTGGACGTAAAATATGCCTTGAAATTTAAAATAAACACAATTAAATTGAGATTAATTGAAATCAAAATCAGTATTTTTGGTGAAGAAGCTGGTTGCCTAATTAATAATTGTTACTAACCTTCTTTACTAAAGCTATTTTTTAAAAATATACACTTTTACTAGTGTACTGAAATATAGATTTCATTATTTTATTTATTTTCTATTGTTAGTCTTTAATTGAAAGTTCATTATCATAAATATAATATAATAATATTTATAATTCATTTGATTCGTTCATTATTATAAATATATTTTTCCCAACAAATTCACGTCCAAGTGGTGCTTCTTGCATGGAATCAAAATTTCATTAACCCGGGAGGACGCGCGGGGGTCATTTTATGTTCCCTCGGCAAACTCCGATTCCTAGATAACTAGCCACCTGTTCATTTCTTTCTTATCAGTAGCCCCCTCTGCCTTTTCTCTGAATTTTGAAAGTATTTTCGGAATTTTTCGTCCCCTAATACACGATTTTTCAGTTACTGGCGTTATGGAATGACCCCGCGCGTCCTTCCGCTTGACCAGTTATTTCACGCGGTTCATGCGATCTGCTCGTTGTTTTCCTTGCCGAATTGAAGTATTTATTTGTTTCTCACAATGCCGACTCCACACGAAAAAGAAATTTAGAGTTTACTTGAACTTCTTGCTGAAGTTGAAATTGATAAAGATCCAGACTTTGACAGTGGACTTGAAGATGTTTCTGAAGTGAAATTTTCATGAAAGTTTCTGCGAACATGATACAGAATCGGAAGAGGACGGATATTCTGGAAATGAAGAAGTGAATAACTTGGAATGATTTTCATAAAAAGATAGCATACAGTGGAGAAAAAAAATTTCGACAGAATATCCGTAATCGTTGCCATAATATTGTGTCGCGCTTACCTAGAACAAAAAGACCAGCGTAAGATGTGACCATCCCTGTGAAGAGTTGGGAGTTATTCATCAATGATAACGTGATACAGTTAAACTGAAGCGTGAACAAATATATTTATTGAGAAATGCGCAACAAACTTTTCACGTAAAAGCGATGCACGAAAGACGGACCCTCTAGAAATCCGTGCTTTATTAGTAGAAAATAATGGAGTAGATTTAATTTTTTTATTAAGCACTGTATTCTTAATGTCTAAAAGTCAAAATCGTTATTTTTCCAACTAAAAACATAATATTTTTAACCGCGCAGGGTTGAATTTCAGTTTGGGGTCATTCTATGACCCCCGCGCGTCTTAGCGTTCGCTAAGGAGGCGCGCTTTCTCTCTGGTTAAGCTAATAGAATGTACTGATAATTAAGTTCTGACGATATTAAAAAAGCGTACAGTCATCTAGAATATACAAGTGTACAAAATTTTAAAACTCTAGCCTCTAAAGAAAAATGAAAATAAAGTAAATGAAAACTCGATTACAAAGTTCTATTTTTGCAAACAAGAAATAAGTTATAGAAAAATTGTGTAAAAATGAAACTGTATTTGCAATATTTTTTTTCCTTATTTAATACGTTAATCACCACGATACAAAAAAATTTCGACCTGCTCTGCCACGGGACAACTGCCTACAAAATCACGAAAAATTTGACATAAATATTTTTTGATAAAAACTGTCAAATATAATGGTTTTAAACGTAGTCAAGCAAACGAAGCAGGTTTGTCTCACGTGGCCTCCTAGTCCCAAACTGGCGGCCTTTTAGGCTGCCAACCAGCTTATTTTGCTTGGTAGGCCACGCTTTACCTGCCAATATGCATTTATATGGCCAGTGCGAATCGTCGCTAAGCTACGGATAAAAAATCAAAATATTTTACGTGAAGCATGTGTGATTCACACGGCCCGAACAAATACATTACCTGTGAGACGCATTTGCTTCAAGCTACGATCAACGTGTTAAAGATATAATTATCATTTTCAATTATAAAAATTATTTTTTAGATTTTCCTTATTTGCAAATAATTATATTTATGACACTCAAATAATTATTTGTGAAGGACAATTTGTCTTACAAATTTCGCTCTAGGTCTAAAATCTCGAATGACTCTAAGTCAAGAATCAAGCTACTTTACTAAAATATCTATGTGACATAAAAGTATTTACAATGAAATTCTAACAGGGATGTAGTGAATCAGGAATGCGATTTTTTTTTCCTAACGAGAAATATATCAGGAGAAATTGTAAGAAACATTCTTAAAACAATGCAATCTTAGTCTCATTCTAACTCTCGAAAATATGATTTATTTATTTGCGCACGCCGGCACAGCCTACCCAGAGGGTGTAAGGCGGACGGCGGGGAGTACAAAATAACAACAAAACAGAAAGAAAAAAACATTACATCAAATTACAGAACAACGCAACAAAACTGAATTACACTTCATGCAAAAAGCCACAGCAAACGCAATTTCTGAATAACTAAGCAGAAGACAAAGGAAGTGACAAAAAGTTCATAAAACAATATCAAATATTAAAACAGGAAACCAAAGACAAATAAAAATTTAAATAAAAGCTTAGGATATTAAGCACATTACAGCGTGTATGGTAATTCAATAGAACACATTTAAAATTTTAAATTCAAAGAAGAAATAAAAAAAACACTCACTGCAAAAAACTTAACTGCTTAAAACTCACTGCAAATGCAACTGGAAATCCTTAACATCTCTTTCAGTTTCACATGTCCAAATTTAACTAAAATTTTAAACCATGCGGTTTTTTTGAGTTAGCAATTTCAAGTTAATAAAAGTGGTAATTTATTGGCAAGCGGCGGCTGTGTCTGGAAGGAGTCAACTCTTAAATGTCCAGTGCTGCCTTTAAGCAACGTACCCAATTTTGCCTTCTAAAATCTTGAGAAGAAGACTGAAGCTCTAGTGCCTGTTGTTGCCAATAGGATACATACTGCAATTTTTATTAAATCGATGTACAACATAAAGATGCTGATGAAAAGAATAAAAACAAGCCCAAAAAAGAAGAGTCCTGTCACAGTTCCACAACTCTGCTCCTGTAGTTCGCTCTGTACACAAAAACGCTTAACAACTCTGTTTCATTCCAGCTGGATATTCTTATGAATGATTCTTCAACAGTTTGATTGCTCTAACTTCTCGTTTTCGACGATTTCGATTTATAATCGGAACTGCAGACTTACGCTCAGCTTTTTCAAACTATCTAACTCAAAAAATATTTATTTGTTTTAGACTTTCCGCGGATTAAAACAAGTAAACAATCTTCACTTTCGTGATGTTGCCAAACTGTCATTAACGAATTCGGCACGATTTTGCGTCCACATAAGCGTTTTATATATCTATCGATTTTAATCCTAAAAAATATTGTGAAGCAATCCCCTGAAAATCCTTTCTGTCATCCGCTCCATTTTGTCACTAAACCAACTCTCCCCCAATAGTGCTACCCAGGTCAAAGCGTTCCAGTCCGGCTTAATTTAACTGTTACAAATTACGATTTACTTTATTCCAAAAAATATGAATTGAACTTTTATTCCACATTTGCAAGTACACTTTCAAATACCAAGAAATTTAAAAATAAATCCCATTTTTGTTCAGAAAGAAAAAGATGTTATTACCGTTTTTCAATTTTTGAGCATTTTATCAAATGGATAGAATTAGCACAAAAAATTTATAACTTTTTTATTTTCTGTCAACTTTCTTTCTATAAAACTTGAAAACAAATCGTATGATATTTTGATTTTTCTATTGGCGTCTTAAAATGTTTATTCCACAAATAAAAAAAATGAATATTTCTTTAAGGAAAGAAACCAAATAATTAGCTCCGTGTTGAATTAATCTTTTAATATTTTGGAAATGCAATGGAATTTTATAAATGCCATCAAGTCCTTAAAAGGTTTTAGATTCAGTTATAATAACGTCCTTTTTTAGGCGCAATGCAAGGGCTATTATGGTACGGAACTCGTAATTTTGAACCGCGGGCATATGGCGAGGACGACACCAGAGCTGGCTCCTCCAAACTTCCGCACCATACAAGCGCGAGGACCTTTGGCCACTACGTATGATTTAACATGCAGGCTCCATACACAGTGGATATTGGGTTTCGAACCTTGAACCCTCCGGCCCCTAAGCCTAGGTATTACTACTAGGCCACCGCGGCCAATCCTTCCAAGTAAAAATCCTTAAATGCATTGACAATCTCATAGAAATGACACGAATAAATTTATTTTTTAAAAACACACTTTTATCAAAGTACCGAAAGGTAGAATTTCATTTTATTTTAATTATTTTCTACTTTTTAGTCATTGATTTATAATTCATTATTATAAAGCGAGCGAAGAACCGATTACAACATTCCATCTTTACAAAGAAGACACCGTAATAAAATGATGTAAAAAGGGGATTAAAAAATGATGTGTTATTTATTCCAATTATCTAAAACAGCGGTTCCCTACCTTTTGATTGTGCTTCAATGTTTGATGCACATTTTCACCATGTCTGCTGGAATGTTCTCCTCCCAGAGAGTCAACCTTCACTCTAAAACATTAGGGTTGAGTCGTCTCTCCCGGGTATTTAATGAATGAGTGAAAGGAATCTTTAAAATGTATACTTATTTTGAATATAGTTTACATAAACAATTAATAAAACATACAAATTATCAGCAAAAATCATTCATAAAAACGCCAAAGCTCATCGCGTCAAAACTCCGATTAATGAACTGAAATGAAAAATCTTGTCAGCTGTGAAGTGAAAGGTCTCATGCCTCTTATTCATTTATATTGAAGAGAATACCCCAAATGCCAGCTGACATGCTTAATGCTAAATAGAAAATAGTCCAGACATAAAAAGAATTATCTTCATTTTTCTAACTTAGAAAATAGTTTAAACAGATAAGAAGTTAAACATCAGATTAAATATTTCTTTCGAGCTGTTATAAGAGAAATCTTAAATAAAGCAACCTTAAAAAGAAGCTAATTACATTAAATCATTTTTCTGAAATTATTAAGTCAATAAAGAGTCAACAATTTAGATTCTGAAACTTTTCCAACTCGCCAGCTCATTCAAACAGAAATTTATTTTCGTCCAAAAGATTTGGTCTATGATGAAATAAAACTAACTAATCATGTCGTCACTGTTCCATCAAAATGTCGTATGTCAGAAACTCGATTATGTGCAGAAAAGTAATAAACAAAAGAGACAGAAAACAATAATACAAACAATTAATCTGTTGCGTGTTTGTTTATATTACTTTTCTGAACATATTCTAGTATCTTCATTTTGCATTTTATTGGAAGCTGCTGCATTTTAGCTCCATTCTGTTTAATGCAAAGTTCAATGTTTTTTTTTAGAATCTCTTTAAAACATTTTTATTCATTTATTTGTATGTCAGAAACCACACATCTCAGAAAGTTTGAAATTTAGATGTAACAGCTAAACAGGAATCACTTGCGACAAATAGCATTTTGTGATAACCATCACATATCACGTATTTTGAGACATTTCAATACAACAATCCCGTATCATGTTAAACAATCTGAGAGCAAACGTGGCTAACAATACAAGTGTTTTCCATCAATAAAATGCTTTGTCGAATTTAGCATTTCTATATAGCAGTAACGATATCTCTACTAATAATAGAGGAGAATGTGTGTGTGTCTGTATGTCCATGTGTCTGTGTGTTGGCGTTCTGCAGGGCACATCTCTCGAGCTAGAGCTACGAAAACATACTTGGGAGGGTGGGAATGTGCACCTCTGAGCCCTTTTCAAAAATTTTAATTAGAATTTGAATTAATTAAAAATAAAGACAATTACCTTCTCAATGATATCAATAGTTGTCGTAAGATGTTTTCTCTAATTTTAATAATTTTTAAAAAATATTTTTGTCATAATTTACAACAATACTTTTCATTATTGCAACGCAATTCAAACCGTTTTCATTGTTTAAACAAATATTTACTTGCGTGCTTCTCTTCCATTGTTAAAATATTTATTATGTTAAAACAATATTTTTCATGTTTAATGATATGTTTTCATCGGCATATTTTCATTCAGCTAACATGCTGCAGGAAGTAAGATGTGCTGCGTCATTTTAAAGTTAAAATCAAAGTAAAAATTTTCAAGAGGAATAAAAGAGAGAAGTTGATGCCATTGTGTGATACATGACACAGACAGTTACTGGACTCCGTTAAGGACGTTCATGCAGACAACGAACGCAATAAGTGGAACTGAAAGAACATAAGTTAAATGTCTATCACGATTTGGAATTTAAAATCACTTTGTCAAGGGAACCATGAATATCAAATTATACTCAAGGGATTCGATTGAAATTATATTCCCGGCGAACAAGCTGGTCGCCGGAGGCGGCTAGTAAGAAATAGATTTCTAATTCAGCGACAAATTTCTAATTCTATATATCTAATTCAGAAAAAAATCCTAATTCTAAATATCTAATTCGGCAAATTTCAATGAAATATTTTGAAGCAAGATGACTTTCATAAATAGTTTTTGCTCGCAAATGTTGAAAATCTGTTTGGAAGAAGCGCTGTGAATATTTACCATTCCAGTGTCTTGATTACCATTTGGAACCATGAGACGCGGTTAAAGCGCTGGTAAAAAAAGTTAACTTTCAACATTAAGCGGCAAATTTAAAATGTTTTAAAGATAAGGCAATTGTATAGAAGAATTATTGCGCATTTATGGCAAAATATAACGTAAAGTTAAATTCATCAAATCGAAATCTGTACAAAAAATAGAATCACGGACTCACACTTTAAAGGGAGCTGGTCTTCTCGGTTCGATGAATTTCTTCAATAATGAACAAATAAATCGCATCAGAAATTGTTTCTACAGACCTCCAAAGCAGTAGAAAAATTTGTGGTCATTGAGAATGAATCTAGTTTATGATGCCTGCTTATAAGTAATCGCATTATTAAAAAGTAAGATGAGATATTTTTCTTAAGTATTCTACCTTTAAAGATTACTGATAATTATTTATTTACTGCATGCTGTTCACATGCATCGTGATGCAATTATTTTTACCTCAGTGAGTTTCCTTCGAATATTTATAAACATGTTCCACAAGGTTGCAGTTTTCTGATAGCACTCAGAAAATTATTGTATTTATTGAGGGTAATATCCGCAAGTTTCAGCATCCAAATAATGATTAATTATGACAGACGAAGAAACAAATAAATTATATTGAATGAGTAATAATAAATTGCAATGTAATTCTTTTGTGTCTACTAAAGAAATAGTTTCTCCAGTATTCCTTTTAATACGAATTAATAGTTTTTAAATGCAAATTTTACCATCTTCAATTTAAATATAAGGAAAATATTTGTTTATTAAAGCTCCTTCGTGTATCTTCTGAGAGAAATAAAAATTACCTTCAGGGTTACTTTTCTTCTTTTTACTATGCATTAGTTACACAAAATATCTATGTAAGTGTCTCCAAGGAAAAGTTATATCTTGAAATTTTTTAAAACTATATCTTAAATATCTTGAAAACTATATCTTGAAACTACTTCCCAGTTTTAACAGGCAGAAAATCATGTGCCTGTATAATAGTCATGTTGATACGTATGTAGAGATATTTCCTTTTTACTTACTTGCGTACAAAATATGAAAAATGAAAGTATTGCAATCGTTGAAGGAATCGGCTTAGACATTTCCCCAATGAATCTCTACGTTTTAGATCCCTCTGAGATTTTTTTAAAAAAAACTAAATTTGGAATTATGTCTGTCTGTCTGTGAAAACTGTAACCAAATAAATTCGAATAAACACTCTTTTAAATGCTAGCTTTTACAATGTACTAAAGAATAGAATTTTTTTTAAATTTAAATATTTTCGACTGTTAATCCTACGATTAATTAATTATTATAAATATACTGGAATCTTAAAATCAATTTTTTTGCAAATTCATTACGAGATGGAATTAAAGGAGTGAATTGAAAATTTAATTAATAGATGATTAAGAGCCCAAATATTAAAATAGTGCATTGTCATCGAGAACACACAAGTATGCAAAATTTCAAAACATTATCACATCAGTAATATAGTAAATATTTGGTTACTAAATTCCATCTTTATAAACATAAAGCAAGTCAAGTTTAAAAAATGTGTTGAAACGAAACGAAGTAGACGAATAAAATTTGCCAAGCGACCATTACAGCAAAATTATAAATACATCTAGATATGTGGATTAAAGAAGTAGATTGTCGAAATTATTCAGCGGAAAGTTTATCTGCTCGTGTGAGCACAAGAACTCAAAAATGCACCTGGCTCGATAAGTGGGATTTAATGTCTGGTTTCATCCCTACAATTACAGACGTGTAACAAATGCTAGACGCATCCATTGCCTTTCAGCCTATCTATTCAAATGCTTGTGCACACGATAACACAAAAAAGCCTGCAGAGAGACTAATTTCAGCATGTGAGTCTATAAACTCGAGATCTGTGTCATATTTTGGATCGATTCTGTCAACAGTCAGACTGTTTGTATGTTTGTCTGTCCTTGTGTCCAAAGAGCAACTGCCGGCTGCTTCACTATCCCCCACTTCTCCTCCCGCCAGAATGACTCAAGCGCACATCCCCCTCCCCAACGCTCCCCCCACAAACATGGGGTATTTATCGCCCATCTCGAAAGATCATATTTCACTTTTATGGCTAAATTGGATGAATGCAAATCCAACAACGTTGGAATTCCAAACTCTCCCTCTGTATACGCCAATTATCATCGGTATTTCACATTGATGAATGGGTTTGACAACCTGTGGACTAAAAAAAATTGGATTGGAAAACTGGTGAATGTCCCTCTTGATATTTCTCTCGGAGACCGCGCCAAGGCGAAAAGACAGCAGCACTAGCGGAAGTAAAATATGGTAAGGCAACACTAATGCATTATTTGGCGCGTTTAGTGCACCGTAGCACGATGAAGAAAATCGACTATGCCGTTTTTTTCCAACAAATTGAAACCGAAATTTAATACAGATCTACAGTTAGGGTTAGAATACCACACACCAAATTTCATTTATCTAAGTTGGTGGTGCGCAAACCGTGGGCAGAGAGAAAATTTTTGTCGCTAAATTGAAAGAAATTTATTTGACAATAAAAAAATATAAAGTTTTTCTAAAAAAAACGTGGTCGCGACCCCTTCTGGGGGTTGAGAAAAAATTTTACACAAAGTGAGGGGTTCGGAAATGAAAATAGTTTGCGCACCCTGATCTAAGTCATTGCGTTTTGGAGTTGTGTTCACATGCCTGCGAATATGTAGAGCGACAGACAGTCAACCCTTTGACGGATTTCATTCAAAATTTGATACAGATCTACAATTCTAATGATAAAACTGTGTGCATTACAATTTCTGAAAATGCGAGCAAACAAATGCGCATTTTAAGCGTCCTATTCTATGTATTAATGTGTATAAGGTGACTTTTTGTACTAAATCGATAACTCTCTATATTTGTGATTGACATTTCCCCCTATTTTGTACCATTTTTGATATAGGAACGCTAACCTCGGAGTTTGCCACCAGGTGGCGTTGTAAAGGGTCTCTTCGCATAGCGTGTAGACGTTTTACTATATCTAGACACTAATTTCATGACTATAGTTGCCGTCGTTCTTAAGTTAAGAAGGGGTGGCCCTTATTTATGTGGTCACCGTGTATATTAATTACTAAACCTTTTTAAATATTGAAAATAAATCTTTACAGCCATTTTTTAGTGTAAAAATTATTGTTTTCTACTGCTGTACCCTCATTTTGTGGCTCAGCTACCTTTATAACAAATTTTGAATAAATCGAATTTTTATTCGACCCAGATAGTTTCGAAGTGGCAGGCTAGTGGTAAGGACAAGTCTTCGGAACCTGCAAGTTCGAAACCCGATTCCACTGATTATCCACCGTGTATAGGGGCCTGCTGCACGTTAAATCACACGCACGGTCCAAACTCTCTCCCGTTGGTGTTGTGAGGGGGCGCAGGTGCTGTCGCGGTTGGTCCTTACGGTTGCTTTAAAACTATACGTTAATATAACTAAATTAAATTGAATTGGCCTAGTTGCAATGTATTGGGAAAATGAATTATCCTCGATTATCGTTGATATTGGTTAATAAATGATAATAGCTAGAGAAAAGTTTTAATTCAATGATCACCATTCAGTGATGTGTTTCACTTTATGGTAGACTATTAAAATTGTCAGATACATGTTCTAAACGTGATTATTTACTTCATTTCCAAATTAAGCGCGCACCGAATTTCCTGCTGTCACATGGTGAACTGGAATTTTGTACTACAATTTTATTTATTTCTCTTTTGTGCGTAGAAATGTAAGAAATCTAGAAAAGGAAGCCAGTCCGTTTTTTCCTTAGTGCCATATAAAGTGATGCTCTGAGAAAAGTTTTAGGAGGAAAACGATAAACTAAAATTAACATAATCATGCCCTTTTAGTATATAATTTATTATAGGTTAAAACGATGCCTTCAACGACGAAATTTATAGGTTCCATACGTGGGAAAAACAATGACAGTTCTTATCAGCTATCTTCTTACGTGGTATTGGTTATTTTCTTTACACAAAATCTATACTCCGAATAGTGTCGTTTCCAGAAAGCAGGTATTCACGAAAAAAATGCGTCAATCAAAAATATAACACAAATTTGTGAAACAGGGAAATATTTTGGGAAATACATTTAATGATACATTACTTAAATCACTGCTGTCGCATTTGTAAAAAAATACAATTCATTTCCTTCTATCTTGAAGGAAAGTTGAACGAAAATTAAACGAAGACCTCTGTTTCTTTGATAACTTTGAAATGATTAGATGCTGTGCATTTATTTCATTTAATTGCATTTCACCATTCAGTTTCATCCAAGTGTCTTGCTTCCGTGTGAGAGATTGCATATTCGACACGAGTTCAAACGAATATCCACCTCGTAGGTGAGTATGTGTAAGTTAACACTTTGTTAACTTACATTATACAGTAGTTAACTTACATTAACAAAGTGTTAACTTACACATTACACTTAACTTTGTTTCGGTAAAAATACGTATTTTTTGCTCTTCCAGCAGTCGCGCGTAAGCCGGAGGTACTTATAGCGTTCATCGTATAACATATTTATATCGTGTTGTTTCACAAAAATAAATTCAGATTTTATTTATGTAATCTTAGGGTGGCCCTTATTATAATGGCGAAAAATTTACTTAACAATTTTTAAGCGCACACCCCTTAATTTTTTTCCTTTTACCATAATATGAAAGTATTCCAAATATTTCTTCAATATATAAAGATTAACCCGTGCCGCATCGAGCTTGATTATATGATTATATAAAAATATAGGAGTAAAAACGAAAAATTAAATATTTTTTGAAATGTACATTTATTATTCATATTAAAAATGTCTTGATTTTGTTAAGAATTTTAATAATACGCATTTAATACAGTTAACAATACAATTTTAATCATTTAACATTTTTCAATAATATATTTAGTAGCCTTCTTGCAGTCCGGATACTGCTTCCTGTGGTCTTCCGACACACTGAAGAAGAAATTGCTTTTGCTCTTCATCTACAGTTAATAATCCATTAAAATCTTGCATCAGTTTCACCCCTCTTTCGGCTGTATTATTAACAACTCAGAGATTTTGGAATATTTCTTGTGACTTTAAATAAGAATCGTCCCTATCCCAAAGATCTGGACTGATATTCAGAAAGCTAATATCGATATTCAATTTCTTTAACAAATTTAAACTTTTCTGAGAAATGAAGTCTTCTATTGCTTTTTCTAAAAAAAAATAAAACCAATAACTAATTGTACGATATCATATCTAAATTCTGAACAACTTAATGTGTAAATATAAATTAGAAAATCTTGTTAAAAATTTGATAAATGAAAAAAAAAATCACTATCATTATAAAATCAAAGAAAAATGTCTAATAAAAATTATTCTTAGTAAATAAAATATATTGTGTGAAAATTAAAATCTTACCTAGAAGAAAGGAAACTTCAATAGGCTGAACAATACATTTTCTTTCAGTATGAAGATTTTCCCGTTTCAAATTCTCTATGATGCGCTTTTTGGACGCAATATTAACATTTTTATCAAAAATCGCTAAAATGCTCGACTCTTCATTTAAGTACCACAGATGATTACAAAACTTCTTCAAAGCAATTGATGAAATGCCCTGATTTTTGTTTTCATATTTCTTTAACTTTTTAAAAACATTAAATCATTAAGTGGAGCACCAATTGCGGATGAACTCTCTAACCATGATTTAACATACACTGTCACAAGAAACAAACAAATGTTCTTCAGACCATTTAGTTCAGACATTTTTAAAGACAATTGCTGCCTGAATAAAAATATTTTAAAGGAGTAAATGGCCTTTGCCATCCATCTAGCATGATGTAAAGCCCCTGGTGGTCCGATTTTGATAGTCGAGTCTGAGTTCCTTCCAATAAAGACTATGCATAATTCAACGAGCTCCTGATAATCGTTCTTCAAATTTTTATTTTTTAGCGCATTAGAAAGATAATTCACATTTCTCAGTATTTCGCTCTCACTACATATTGCGTTCAAGTATTTATATCCGTCCATATAATTTTCTTCTGGACTAGAAGTCACCTCGTTTAACTCATATTCGAAAACACTTCGTAGCACTAATTCATATATGTGATGCCTACATGAAAAATATGTCATCTCTCGATCTGCATACAGCTCTAGAAATGTAATAGCACCGTTGATACGACCCGTGTTCGAACTAGTTGAGTCAGAACAGAGAATTTGAGCTTTATCTTCCAATCCCCAATCTTTTAAAACATTCCAGACAGCCATAGCTTGCTCCTTCCCTGAAGAATTTTCTAATTTTGGCACTCCCAGCAATTTTTCTTCATCTTTATATGTAACAATAATAGGGAGTCTTTCACTTTTTAAATCTCTCACATTTAAAGCAGGTAGCAATTTACTATCCCAATGCACGCATACGAAACTAGGTTCATTTTCTTTAAATAATTCTTTAATCCTAGTAGCTTTCGTCTTACGAAAATCTTCCCGATATCTTTGGATCGTATTTTGATTAATTGCCACTTTATCTATATTGTGTCCTAAAGACTCAGCTACGGCTTCAAGAATAAAAACAGCACTTCTCTGACTAATGTGGAATCGATCGAGTATAGCCATTATTTTTGGAGTTAAGAAACATTTTCTCCCAAGTACAATTCCTATTCTTAATTCTATCTGCGCATTTATGTTTTCCTCAAGAGACGACTGGGCAATGTTTGATGAAGGCCCAGGTTGATCAGAAATATCTTCGGTACCTGACGATTCTTCTGATGAATCGATGAAATTGTCATCTATCTCCGAACTATGATGAACCTTAGCCCGTCTGTTTTCTTGTTCCATGACTCTCAATAAATACCCTTTCTTCACACTTTGCTAGCTTCATATCGATTCCCATTAGACATCCTCTCCGTCCTGGTTCTCTTTGACCCAATGAAAGTTTTCTGTCTTCAATTTTTATGATTTCCAAGGCATTAGCGTGAGCAACATGAAATAAATTATTTAAATCTGATATAAAGTTACGTTCATTTTCTTCTTGCTTTTCTGACCTACGGCAGGTACTTTTTTGAAGATTGCGCCAATGATTGTACATCTTCATGATCTTTTCTACATAATGAGGTGTCGCTCTTGTAGGAATCCTTACTTTCTCCCAGAAAATGAGGCATTCGCGCACTACCAAGTTGGCATTTTCCCTTATAGATAATTTAACTTCATGTAAATTATAAAATAGCATCGATAGTACTTGCCGATTAGATGGAAGTTTGCATCCGGTAATTTGGTGACGTTCACTACCAATTAAATAAATATTTCGATCACCACTTCTCAAATTCGAAGCAATAATTGCACTAATAGTTGATCCGAACAGCGACTAGAGTAGACTGAGAACGAGAAGCCGGCGTAGGAAGGAGCGAGACATGAACGAACAAGTCGCTGCTTGCACCCACATGCTTCCTACTTCTACCGCGATGCGGCACGTGTTCCCGACCTTTGATTTGAACAAATGAGGCCTCTAATTGTTTCTAAGAATAAAAGGAACAAAAATGGAGGGTGTGCGATTTGAAATTAGAACTTCAAAAAATAAGGGCCACCCTAATGTAATCTATATTAGCTTTTTACTAAAGAAAGATTATATAAATAAAAATTGAGCTTCAATTTATAAAAGAACGATATGCACAATATAAGTATCTCCTGCATACAATTGCCCGCTGGAAGGTTAATTGCCCAGCATCAAAGTTTTAATTCAGGAATTTGACTTGCATACAATTTTAGATAAGTTGGACATGTTAATAAATATCTACCGAGTACTTTCATTTTTTTCTTTTACGGTATATAGGTTATGTTCAATACGGTAAATCGGTTATTATCACCCAGGTAATTATATTGTATATTATAACCAGACTTTTTCTGCGGTTTAACCCTTTCCGGCACAAGACATTAATTTTTTTTAAATATGATGAAGAAACATCATGAATGGGCTTAGTTTATTGTTTAGACATAGAATTTACAAAAAAAACGCCTCTTTCTGAGGAGGGGTCGTTGTCCCTCTTTGGGGACACTCCCTCATATGTGGCCCCCTTTGGCCACAGCCATCTTGATACGCTCGAAAATTAATGTTAAATCTTACACAAAATCATAAATTAAAACTTCAAAAATATTGAAGGAAAATTGTCGAGTAAATTTGCTAAAATTGTAAAGGTCAGGAACTCAAAAAATTCCTATCTCTGAGTTAAGAAATTTGGGCGTTTTAAATCTGTAATTTTTCCGAAATGAAAGCGAAATTTCATTGTGATGCCATCTACATTCTAAAAGGAGAACTATCAGCTGCCTTTTCCTGCAATTTTCCGGATTTCAAATTGGAAACGGATTTCTTCAGAAAATTTTAAAGTCGGTGTCCTCTTTTGCGACCACTGTGCCGGAAAAGGTTAATATATAATGACTGGTCATTATGCATAATGACCGCGGTGATTATATATAATAACCGATTGCCCACAATGAACGTAACATACACATTGTCTAGAGCGAGTCCAGTTCAGGTATTTTTTCTTGAGCTTGTATCTAATTCGTATGTCCCACACAATATGTTAAATCTGATCATCTAGAGAAAAGTTTACCCACTGGTTTACTAGACGCTACTGACATGATAAATCTGACCAATGTTCAGAAGTACGAGTTCCCTTCCAGAACAGTTCCGTCAGGCTTCAAAACGAAACGAATTTAAAAAAATGACATATTCCCGTGCCAAAAGTGTGATTATGGAGATTCGCTTGTCATTTTTACGTCCAATTTTCCTACAAGGAAAAAGTAGATTTCTGTTAAATTTTCGACGAAATTCTGTCTGTCTGTCTATTCATTCGCGTATGAACACGATAATTCCAAAAGGCAATGAGCTACAGAGATAAAATTTGGCATTCTTTTATTTCTGGAATTGTAGATATGAATCCCTTAAAAGATAGTCTGTGTGTAATTGTCTATTTGTGTGTATATGTACACGTTAGTTCAAAAATGTAACAAACTGGCTAAATAAAATTTAATGTGTTTACTTCACATTGAAATTATAGATTTATATATAAAATGTTCGACGAAATGGCTCATAATGTATATTCAATTTTCTTCCCTGTACTATGAAGTTAAACACAAACTGTCGAGGGAGCACACTCTTGCTGTTGGTAATCTGTGATCACACTCTTCGCCATTAGGTTGCACCAACGATTCTTCACTTCACTATTTATTAATGAATCGTTAATTGCAGAGACCATATGAGTCAATAATAGCAAACTGCTGGCAGCTTAAAAAACAAAACTGGTTGATTTTTTTAAAAATCTATGATTAATGATTTTCTTGCCTGGTAGATTTTATATACCTATAATGTGACTTTACATTTCTTCACTCGTTATGTAAATACCCTTTTAGGATGCGAAAACAGCACGAAGGCAATTTTGGAAAAAAATTGACTCATGTGGTTCTGCACTCAACAATTCAGCATGTTTTATTCATATTAATCAAAAAAAAAAGACGTCGATCAACTATTTAAAAGTTTTTAAATTTTAGAAAGAAAGTTTCAAGTACTCTCCACCGAAACATTTAAATGCAAATATTTGGTAACGAGACTTAATTTTTCCGCAAACTTCTTCGACCCTATTTGAACTTACCATTCAATTTTTCTATCACCCTCTATTAATCTTTACACATATGGACATACAGTAATATTATTTATGATCTTCCGAGCATGCTACTTTCATGTTTTTTAACCAAAATTATCTAAAAAATTCCTAAAATTGTTACTGTCTTATACTACATACCCATATAAGCAAGAGCAGAAAATGTTTATCTCTTTTTATTGAAAATAAAGATAAGATAAATATTCCGTTTCGAGGCAAACGCAGTCGATTGAAAGCATCATATGTTATAGCCGGTACGAATCGTAAATGCGGTATTATCTATTTTATGACTGGTTTCGACACATGGAGAGGACAATGCATTCTTTTTTTAATCACTTTTGCTTGCTTTTGTTTAAAGTTTGTAAAGATGGAGTTTTGTGATCGATTTATCACTCGCTTTCTCATAGGCTGGGATTTAGAAATTTTGTATACTTGTGTATTCTCGACGACAATACGCTATTTTAATGTCTTTAGAACTTAATTATGAATTCATCTATTTTTTATTAAATAATTATTCCATATCAATGACGCTATGAAATAGAGAAATTTGATAAAAAATTTATTGCATTATTCCATAATGTTTACAATGAATTAAAAATTAAATATTAAACAGTAATAAAATAAATTAATAAAAATAAAAAAATATGTACTTTTTAGAGCTCTTACAAAAGTTTGTTTTTAAAAGCTGTTTTCATTAAATTTATTTTCGCCTACAGAGAAAAAAGCAGATGCGTAAATTACATTTATTTGCACGAGCTCTCTCTCTTTATGAGCTCTCTGTATGAGCTTTTTGAAATATTTCAGTCAAACATTACTAATATAATAGCCCAGATATGTCTCTCGGTAACACTCTGACGTCACCAACAATAAAATCGCATCATAGCACTGCGAGACGTTGAACAGCATTATTTCTTTGTTAGAGTACCTAAATTTTAGTAATTTTAAATTTAAAAGAGTACTTGTCGTTCTAATTTCAAATTTAATAGCTCTAAAATGGTGAAAAAAATTTGCTATCGATTGAAATTTTAAATAATATTAATCATACATTTCAAATTAATTTCCGTTTTTTAATAGAAAGTAGTAAATTACGTCAGTGGTATATCAAGCGCGTGATATAGTTTGGACGCCACGATGCATCTGATTATTTATTGCAATCGCAATGATATAATTTGATAATATTTTTGTCAACGTTTGACAAGTAGAGAAGTGCTTTGTTTTGATTAGAATTCCTTAGAAATTTTAACTTTTGACTTCCGTTTGACAAGCTGAGAATTTTATGGTTATTGAATTATAATAAAATTGTTAAACAACGAAAAATGCTTCACACAGGATGTTGTTTACCAAGAATTTTTGAATAGAGAAATATGTAAATAATATATAAATAAAAAAAATTTCCTGTCATAAAACATATGTTTATTTTATTTGTTTTCAATCAATGTTAAACATTTATCTCGTATATATATATCTATTTAAACACGTCAAAGTTGACGGGAAATCTCTCGAATGAAGAGGCAATTTGCACCCATCATACCATGACTGGTGATTTTCTAGTTTTTAATAATAGTTGACGTTTTGGTCAGTTTCGACCGACAAGCTCTTCGTTGAACTCGTGTTCAGAAAACATGAAAATAAGCGGTGTTGGAATTTGCTATTCTATGTCTAATTTAGGTTATTTCATTAATTTAGTTAAATATCAATAAAAAAATGTATCGTATTTAATTTTGTAATATATAATAGCTTTGAGTCGGAAGCTACTAGTTTGATCATATTTTTTATTGCTCCGGACAATACATTTTGAGTCAGTAAGAAAGTTTATAATTATACATGTACCTACAGTAAATATCATATACAATACATATTAAATTATATGATTTAAATATTTTGATTTCATTACAACAATGGAAACTATTATAATATTTTTTTTAAAAATAGTTTTAGAAAAAAAATGTTTCATGAATAATAAATTTCTACAATAGAAAATGAATTTTTTCTGAATTTTAAGAATTTTTTTGTTCGATAATTTTTTTTATTTGTATCACCAAAAAATGTCAAAATTTTGTCTAATTTTTTATTATTAAATTTCTAGTTAAAATTTCGAAAAGAAATCGTGCCAAAGTTCACATTCCTCCTCCCCAAAATATATTTGTACCAAATTTGGTAACTCTTCGTCCAATAGTTTGTCCTGTATAGCGCCAAAAGATAGACACAAACGTATACATAATCAGTTTTAATATGAGCAGAGAATTAATTTGAAAGTTAAAATTCTATGATTAAAGTATGAACATTTGCAACTATAATAACTGAAACTTTTAAAACTGCATAAATAAATTCTAAAAGAAAAATTTGGTGTTTGCTGTCTGATTTATAGTACACAATACAATCTTTAAAAAATATCAATTTGTGGACAAATCCATATCATTTTGTTTCTCTTAGAAAGAAACAAAAACTCTGCTTACTGTAATGCCGATATCTTTGTAAATCTTAATGGTATTTATCTGAAATTTTTATATAGGTTGACATATATATCTGGCTTCCAAATTATAAAAGAAAAGATGTCCCCCACGTGCGCATTAAAAAAATTATTCAATACAAATACTCATATTCAATTTATTATTCAAGATGTTTACTTGAAAGTTTATTTTGCATTTAGTTCAATGCTTCACTAATATATTGTCACGTATAATTTGGTTGAAATCTCTTCGTGTTATAAGAAAAAAGCATGCGAAAAAATTTGGGATTTTTTAAGAAAACCTTTATATCTTCCCGAATATAAATGCTATTTTTACAAAAATGCATGTAAACATTGTGCATAACAAACAAAACCAGTGGTGAGAGTTGCAACGCATTATCAGCTCTCTGTGAAACGAAATCATTTTCTTCATCCATTTCTGGTTGGTCCCCTAATTGCTCTCGTGACCGAATCTTCACTGTAAAATGTGAGTTCTAGCCTAATCATCACATTGTCGAAATTCAAGTGTAGTTTCTCTAGCCTTTCTGGAGAAATTTCAAAAAAAATGAGTAAATCCGAAAGTTTCGGATACATTTGATCATATAGTGTTGATGCCTACGAAAAGAACTCATTTTTGTCCAAAAATCATAACTTTTTTTGTCTTATCTGAAAGCATATTATTTAAGTTACTAAAGCAGATTTTATTCTACTCATACGATAATGAGAAATGAAATTTGAGAGATTTTAATCGAACTTACCATCTGAAAATTTAATAGTAAATAATAAAGCATTTTTCATTGTTTTATTTAAGTTATTAAATATTTAATGTTTATTGTTTCGTATCTTTTTTCATAGATCTTATACATTTTGGACTATTTTTCAGTATGACTTCCTTTGTTTTCCACAGTATTGTTTGAAACTTAGATAATTTTGAATCATTTATCTTGATTTTCCTCTGATGCTGTAATTTTTTATCATAAACATATAAAAGCTTATAAATCGCACTTATAACAAATAGCAATGGCAAAAAATACGAGTCTTCAGATAAGCTAACATGTATCTTCAAGTTAGTTGACTGCAGAAATATTCAAATTTGACAATGCCGGCTGAATGGCAGATTCATAATAAAGACTATTAGAGTCAAGAAAACAATGAAGAAAAAAATTCCCTAAATCCAATATTTTAAAAAAATTAATCAAGCTGTAAATAAAGAAAGGATAGCCTACAAAACTGGCAAGTACTGAAGAAAAATCCCTTTTACTTCTCATTGTAACCTAAAAATATAATCTTTAAATTAATTTTATCAAAGCGTGATTTTTTTCACGATTTTTCAAATATTTATGGCAAATGTTTTTTTATAATACTGTCTAGGGAATGAACCAGAGTATCTGTTTGTTGATAATCCGTTGGAAAGTTATGTAGCTTTTCAGATTTAAGGGGAGGTCTTACTCATATTACAACATTTTAATCAGCTAGTAAGGGATGGCCAAGCCCTTCACAGTTAATTGGTTCTACAATATCGCTTAAGGTATTGGGACTGAGACAGAGGGACATCTTGGTCTATAGAATATTATTATTTTGCCAATTCCAATGTTCCTATTATTCTACATACCTTTATGAATAATACATATAAAATCTGACGACCCGCAAGGGACAATAGAGATTACATGTGCCATTGGAAAAGCCAACAAAAAGTCGGCAGAGAGAAATCGGTGAGTATGCAAAGAGCAGTCGGACTGCATGTGCCTCCGGAAACGCCGGCAGCCAGCCGATGGTGCTGGCGAAAGACAATGCCAATCGACGACAACCCGGTGACTTATTGCCGTTGTTGGTAAGTGCGCAAGCTCCCACTCTTCTCTACGTTTCACTAAAGGAATTCAATCGGCCGATTATATGTCGGCTGACACAAATTGGTGTGTGTGCAAGAGGCACTTTGAGGACGAGTGTCACGGGGGCCGGCTCTTGTGGCTTTTGTCTGTCGACTCTCACATCGGCGTGACACCAGCTTTAGTGCAATTAGGCGTAACTAGAAAAAGTGCGCCGGCCCTGAGCAGGCACGCTCGTTGGAAAACGGAACCTCGCGTTCTCCGTCCTCAAAGGGTTAAGGAACCAAAGAAGATCTTGTGCCGTCTTCACTTCTGTCCTTGAGGCTTGTTAATCAGTGTAAACGCAGCCTTACTGACAGTTCCATAGTCAAATATTGAATCCAACAGTATTTTTGCTTTACTGGTTAAGAATCAATGATATATCACTGATCATTTCCCCCTTCTTAATAAGAAGAATGGGTATTGTTACAAATTTGCCACTTACTCATCATTCAAATGGTTTTCTTGGATGTCATTATTATTTCCAATTATTTTTAAAACACATTGTGAGAATTTATTTTGAAAGCTATTTTTTTAAAATATTTGATGAAGAAAAGGATTTGAATTATTTTTTTATGAATTGTAACATTATAACCTTGACGTTATCTGTTAAGAGGAGAGCTTCTGCTTCAGCGACAGAATAATAGCGTCCTAACTATAAAATTGTTCTTGATTATATCTAATTTAAATATTTAAAATCAAGTTAAACATAACTAAAAATAATAACATCTTAACTATAAAACTGTTCTGAAGATGGAAATAATTGCATAGTTTTTGAAATACGGAAATCCATGAATTCATTTTTGAATAAATTCATCATAACTCTTGTTTTGTAAATGTTGTGGGCAATATCTATTTTTGAAGTGCATTACTACTATCTTATTTAATGAATTATTTTACGTGTATGAATTGTCATTAAAGAATTTTTTTAACTGCATGAAAAACATATACTAAGTGTATTATTATAGTTTTGATTGGTACTTTTACTGTCAGCAATAGATTTCGTTTACCATTTAACAATGCATCTAGAAGAAAAGTAAACGCAATTTAGCTAACATTTTCACATATTTTCATTGCAGCAAATACTCAATTTGTTGAAATAATTTAATATCAGTAGGCTCTCGCTTGTTTTGTACCATTTACTGAAAGCAACATCTTTGATAACGTACAATATAATATGCATAATATGAGAAGTTTTATAAACAGTAGACTAACAATCCTTTAGGCCTATCTTATTAAAAAAATTACAACTGCATTAAAATGAGTCTATCAAAAAATAGTTAGGTTTAAGTTATGATAGCTAGTTGCTAGAGACGGCCCGATGCCCGGGAAAACCGGGCAACTGCCCGTGGCGCCAAAGTGCGGGATGGCGCCAAAGAGTGGGATGGCGCCAAAGAGCGGGATGGCGCCAAAGAGCGGGATGGCGCCAAAGAGTGGGATGGCGCCAAAGAGGGAGTGTGTAGGAAAATACGTTTGTTTAATAGACTAGAGAAATAAACTCACACATTTTTTAAATGTATTGAGTATATTATTTTACTTTCAATGAGACCATTATATAATCTCCACTAATAATAATGTAGAATGTGTGTGTGTTTTTGTGTGTGTGTGCGCGCGCAGGCCGCTATACCTGGAGCTACGAAATTTGGCACAATTATTCTTTGGAGAGTGAGAATGTGCACCTCGGAGCCGTTTTTTCATTTTTTAATTAGAATTTTAATTCATTAAAAATTAAGCGAAATTTCAGCGTTTTTCCTTAATAACTTCCGAAAATATTGCAGCACAAAGACCATTGTTACACCATCTGAAAGTGCGAAACATTACCTTTTCAATGATATCAATTAAGTTGCAGTACTATCTTTTTCTAATTTTAATAACCTCTTAAAATATTTCTTCTCATAATTTACAACAATACTTTTCAATGTTTCAACGCATTTCAAACCGTTTTCATTGTTTAAACAAATATTAATTGCGTGTTTCTCTACCATTGTTGAAAGCTAAGAAAATATCTTATTGGATTTTACTTTCTTCTTTTAGTTGATCAATTTTTCTGTGAAATCTGTAAAGGAAGTCCTCAAGATAGTAAATAATGAAATAATCCAGTAAGCTAAAAGATTATAGTTGCTATGTTTTAATTATTTTTATCAGAGTGTTTTAAGCCAACTAGCATGATTTTGGACGAAAAATGTGCCGTTCCAATGTAATCTTAAAATCAACTGCGTATTTTAAGTTAATCTACACAAGTAACAGAAAAAGAGTGCAAGGCTGCGAAATGAACACGTGTTCATTTAACCCGCAACCTTGCAATTTGAAGTCCGGTATAGCAATTTGAAGTTTAAAACTACTCTTTAGGTAACATGAACATAAAATTATTTATAAGTTATTTAGTTAAAATTTTATTTCTGGCGATAAAGCTGGTCGCCAAAGGTGGCTAGTGTTAAATGTAGGTGAAGTTTAAAAGTTCTCGCCATATTATTAATTCATATTTGCAGGTATAACATGCAAACTTCTAAGTAAAAGTTTGTTTGACACTTAGAATGAAGACACAGAATTTTTTAAAAATACGTTGGTTGGTTTGGCTGGAGGGTCATATTGTTGCCTTACCCGGTTGGTAAAGCTACTTCAGGCCGCTTCTGCAAGTTGTTACTCTGTGCATCAGTCGTTTCAATCCGATATATCACGAAGTCTCGTGAAAGCATCAGTTTCGTACTTGCTCCTCTTGCTATTCAACGAATGCATTTCAAGTCTACTTAAATAGAATTTAAACCACACTTATAAGTGATTTTAACATCGCTTTTGGCTTTTCTTCAAGCTCATGAAACATTTCTTTATTTAAAAGGGACATAATAAAATGTCATACACTTTTACATTCGGGCTTACTGTATTAAGCAAATGTATTAAAGAGGAAATATACCCAAAACTTATGAATTTATCTCTAATAAAACACATAATGAGAAAATTATCCAAATTTATCAGAGATTATGTCAAATTCGCTAAATCTGACGATTTACATAGGATTTAAAATGTTGCAACCTCTTTCGAAACTTGTTCATAAGTCACACAATAGGCTTTCTTAAGATCACTGATCCACAGTTTTATGGCCTGTACGCAAATGTCACTGAACGCAAGTGTCGTAACACTAAAATTATTCTAATATGGTACAAATAAGTTGGAAAGCATTATTGATTTGAACAATAAACTTCTAATTCAAATATCACAAGATACTGCAATTATACGGAATCGTAAAATAATTGTGGTAATCTCCTCTGTAGCAATAGAGAAATAACCATACCCATTCTGAAAAGAGACTTAAAGTATTGTAAAATCGTTGATATATTTGATCCATAAGCTACAATAATACTAATTTCAATATTTCAAACAAATATCTGTGAGTTTTTTAATGAAACATTCCCACTAGAACATTCATGGCACGAAACAACCAAGCTAGAATATTCATAGATTAAAATATTCACACTAAATTCCCTCTTGCAAATTTAGAATAAATAGATATAAAATACCAAGACATCACATGTGATTTATTTTAACAAAATTTCAACGCATCAAAATTACTTCAACGTAGATCACATACTTAATAGATCATTAAAATTACTCAACATTTAACCAGATTATACAATTAAAAAGTTCGAATACATCTCGGTAGCTCTTTTCTAACCATCATTATCTGCTGATGATACATTTACATTATCCTCATCGTCTGGCTTATGAGCGTTGATAGGTGGATTTAGTCGGAAAATTTCTCGTCGCTGCTGAGACTTGATGTAACCGAATTTAAAGCGCTCCATAAGTTGCAACTCCAGGTCATCAATCTTTTCGGAGAGATCGATCATTTTGTGTTGTTCGATGTTGCCGCCGAATTCTTCTGGAAGCAGCTCGGGATTCATGACTGCGTGGAGGCTTTTCCAACCGTCATTCGATGGATGAAAGGTTATCTGAAGGAAGAAGAAGGACACAGTTAAAAAAATTCTTACCCCAATCGTCGTTTAACAAGCAACATCACCTATCTCAATATTTTTGAAATTCCAAAGAGAAAGAAAGAACTGAATTTTTCGCAGCTTATAGGGACATCTGGTAGGAACGTTTCGTCCTTACGTTCATATCAAACGTAAAAAATATTCAGAAATATTCGATATAGGTTGCGTACTTGTAGTTACAAAATATACACTTTAGTGCTAGGTGACGTCGTGGCCCTGTGGTATAATTTCGGGTTTGCTTAGTTTAGTTAGATTAATGTCTCTTTTTGAAGCTACTTGAGGATTATTTTGGAATGAACGCTGTAATTCTGAACCATGATTAGATAACGATGGCAACGCTTTCTGCACCGCACCAGCTAGAGCACGTTTGCCCCTTGATGGATTTAACGTGTACCAGGGCGGATCTTCTATGGAACTGGTTTTCAAACGCGAGGCACTCAGGTTCCGAACCCAAGCCTCTGTTACGAGTCCACAGCGGCCCCTACTCTCCTGACCTGATTTCACAATAGACCACCTAATTTATGAATCTCCTGCACATCAAATCCGTTGTGGTCAAATCTCCTCTAAAGCGCTTATCGTTCTGCGAGCAGGTTCCGGCATAAAAAGAACATTTCCACCCTCAAAAGTCTGTAGTGATGTCACCTGTCAGACAGGATTTCAATTATCTTGAACTGTATTCAATCGTCGAACTACGTCAGTCAAAGTCGCATCTAATTGATGTGAACAATTTTCTGTCACTATCACGCACGTTTTTTCGTCGGTTGTATACAGTCACGATAATCGAAATCCTATCTGAAAGATGAGGCCACTAAAAACTTTTGAAAGTGACAATGTTCGTTTCATTCCGGAACCTGCTCGCAGAACGCTGCCGTCTGATATGGGCTTAAATAGTGGAAATTAGGGGTGGAGGGCCATCTGACCACTATAAAAATAACGAGGTCTTGCACAATACGCCGTAGTATAACTCCAAAACGGGACTTTAATTTAAAAAATAAAATCAAAAACAATCAACTAACACGAACTATGAAAGATATTTAGACAAGAATTTAATTGTATACAAAAAGCAACTACCATTGCAATAATATGACAGAATTTTGTCTCATTTGATGGAATTAACAGTTTAGATATGCATGTTTTATTATTCTGAATAATTACGCAGGCCTTAAAATACGCTGCTTGAAAATTGTTTTAGTTTTGATAACTGATTTTTTATTATTTTCAGTGCTGATTTCAAAAATGAAATTCGTTTTTTTCTATCACGTCAGATTTTTTCAAAAACCGATTTCATATTTTGGGGAAAATGACTCAAATCAAAATATTTTGAAATATTTTTTTTTGTTCTATCACCTGTTAAATACATATTTAGATTTTTATTGTAGTTCTGCTATGATTTAAATGTTAAATGAGTTTATAAAAAATTATAAATCCTTATAGTAGTGCTTTCTCGTTTTCTAAAAATGTCTTATTGCACTTTTCTTCTGGTGAATGTGCCGAGAACTGTCTCTTTTCAACGTCCAGTTACTACTGGACGTTGAAAGCTATCATGTTGATATTCCACCTTCCTTTTCATGTCGTCTTTCCATTTCTTTTATGTCATGGTGAAATTTTTCCTGACTGCATCCAAATTTCTAAGGAAAAAGTCCAGGTTCGAATGGAGAAGTTGAACTTTTAAGCTCATATTACACCCTAATTCCTTGAAATTTGATAAAATTTCTTATATAATACATTTCTAGTTTGGGTGTCTTTGGATTCCAAGAAAGTTGGTTACTACTAGTTCCAAGGATTTTCCGTGTTATTTTCTTGTTTATTTTCATCATCTAATCTTCATTCTTCATCAATTGTTTGATATCAAGTTCTACAAATACTCTTACTTTTAACTTTGATTCTGAAAAACCCGGGAATTGTTTCCAAGGTATTTGAAGCTTTCTCCTTCTTTTGGTAATACTTTAACAAATTGTTTTATGTGGACTAATTTTATATGAAGCAATATTTTCCAATATATCTGGAGGGAATAGACAAATATACTGTGTCCATGAGGGACAGGGTGTCTGTCAGATGGGATGTTATCTTATATATCTTCTTTTTGTTCTTTAGATTGAAACCTTTAGCATTTGCAAGTACAAAGATAGCAATCATCAGTATGATTTTTAGACTATCCAAATAATTCGTTTGCCAAACATATCAAGTTGTTTTCTACAATGAAACCATTACCTTCATTCTTCTACACAGACTGAACAAACTTTGTGTGAAAGCCAAGACTTGTCTTTATCCCCCCTTTTCATGCCAAAATCAGGAAAATACACTTTTCCCACAAAATCTGGAATGTTTCTTTGTTCTTTTACTGTATAGTAACCACAGATATTGCAGAAACAATCTTGTAAATTAACACATCCTCTGGAAGCCTTTTCTCTCAGCTGCATTACAAATTAAAAGTAAAAAGCTGTTCTACTCAAAGTTCAAAATTATATACAAGTGTGCTCAACTGAAGTAAGAAAGACATTGATGAGAGAGTAGGGAAAATGGCTGGAAGGAGAAAGGTGAAAGAGGAAAGGGAGGACAGTCATGCACCAAGAAATAAGTGATCCGGTCTTAACTTGTTTTCTCTGGCTTTACTGTTGTGTTTAGCAGACGGTTTAATAATTTAGAAGAAAATTTTAAATAAATAATAGTTTATTATTTCTTAGATAGAATTTATACAGAGTAAATTATTATTTGAAATCTGTTTATGTTTAACATGTTTATGTTATGTTAAATCTGTATGTTTAAAAAGTTTGTTCAAATAAACATTACGTTGCTCTTAATTAAACAAAATTCGTGCATATTAGACTTATGATTTGTGATGCACATGATGGAGCGTTTTGATTATTTTTCCAGTAATTAACAACCCAAAAACTATAAAAAACACTAATTATTTTTAAGGCAATTTTTTCATTGCAGTCCTGTGTTATTAAATAAATCTTCATTTTTCAGTGTTTACTCAAACATCTACTTACTCTACTTCTAATTTTCTTGGAAAGAAAGGTAAAGGCGATGTTTGCCACAGATGAGAAGAAAGGAGGCAAATTCACGACATGGCAAGCTTTGACTGGAAGAGGTAGACTGTTCTGTAGGGAAGAAAAATTATCTTCTATTGAGTACAGCTAATACTGTCTTTTTCTATTATACATGGTTAAGAGAAATATGAATTCTGTGGGGAAGAAGAATTATTCCATGATGAGTAAAGATAATATTTCTATCATAGTTGATGGAGGGCAGCAGTAAAAAATGAAGTCTTAAGTGAAAAATGCATCGAGTAAAATACATGATGCAGGGATATAGATATGATACAATGTGGACTTCTGAAATGCGATACTAATAAAATACATAAAATCATTTAAATCAGTCATTTGATCAGGATTCTTCCTCGTTGACAGCATCATAATTTTGTAAAATTTAAATATTTTTTACAACAGTATGTGAGTTTATGTTCTCCTTCGAGTAATAACAATTCCTTAATTTTTTAAATTTTATGAAAATAGCTGTAAAACAGCATCCTTAAAAACATATATGTTTCATTCTACCTATTAGATTCTATTCTTTTGAAAACATAATTAAAAATGATACCACGAATTTCTTTTAAAAATTGTGCATCATATTCCCATGAATAAAGTTTTCTCTAAATCGATTTTAACTTAAACCAGACTAAATAAAAGGTATTAAAGCCTTGATAACAGTTTTAGAAAAGCATCAAATCACTTAAACCTAGTATTAAGTAAATGTATAAACTGCAATTATTCTTCAAAAATGCATCGTCGAAGCCAGACAAATTCGGCATTTGATCAACTCTCGATGCAAATGTATCAAGATCATTTGGCACATTGCTGTGTCAAGCGGTAGTGAAGGTCACTATCGCTTGAATTTAAACTATGGGCTGTGATTTGAGGTTGCTCTACACCGCTACTTCCTAAAATGGTTGTTTAGGAGAATTTATATTTTATTTTATCTCCGCCGATAATTTTATTAATAACCATGCACCCAGAGGGTGCAGGTTAGTACTTCTCAGGAATTCCTGGATTTGTAGTATTAAATCTTAATTAGTAAAATAATATCTTAAATTTTTTTTAATGCTTTCAGCATTAGCATTATGATACAGGAGGTTTCATCTGCCGTATCATAATGCCAACGCGCTTATTTCATTAAACAATAATTTTTGTATTCACATCTTTAAAATGGTTACCAAATTGGTCTAAAAATAATGTCGTTTCCGTAAGATTGAAATGAAATTACCTGCAAAGTATTTACAAGAAGACGCACTATTCCTGGAGTATAATGAAATATTGAACTGTACCGGAATCCCGCATAATCGAAAACAGCAGTTATTCCATACAGTTGAGTTAGAGGATTGTTGATGAAACTGTTGGTAACTACAACCTCCAAATAAAAGCGTTCTACCAAGGTAATGCTGTTGAAGTCAAAAGTAGCTGAAAATAAAAATAATTTATATAAATAAATTTTCATTTGTTAAAACTAATTTAGTGAATATTTTTCTTAAATGTTAGATTCCATGGATTGAAGTATTTTATTTCTGGAAAGGAATTAAATAAGAAACCATGTCAATAAGAAGGATTGCTAGAATATTTTGGAGGTATTATTTCAAAACAATTTAAAACTTATATACGTAGCAGCTGGGTGCGTTGATGTTATTTATTCAAGTATATTTTGTAGTATTAAAGTGGTTTTTGGCACAGAAATTTCAGATATTAATTGCAGCGGTAAAACTTCGATTGACAGTCACTCTTGTAATCCTCAGTTTCTGTTATCTGCCATCGTCTAATAAATCCAATCCGCCATTTCTGTGCATTATTACTCTTGTATATTGAAATTTATAATTCATAGTTTTGTAAAATTTAATACAATATGCATGTATTATTCAATTTTAAAGGATTTTTCCCCCCGTCGGGGAAACTTTTTGTATCCCGTCGGGGAAAAATTTGTACGGGAAATTCAACTGTAGTTGATAAATAATAATCTGGCGAAAATTTGAGACCAATTTCATTACACTTGTCCCCCCTGTCGGGGAGATCATGCCCCCCTGTCGGGCAAATCGGCCCCCCGTTGGGCAAACTCTAGCGCCATTCCTGAATCCATCATGTTACTATTAAGAGATTTCTGTTATCCGTCACAGCCCTGGTTCGGACGATGATGGTTGATCAAAGTTTCGCTGTACTGATTTCGCATCAAGTACGTGAACGTGAAACCTGCGAAGGTCCAAAAGTCATCAGGTTGTTATTGATTTGAAGTGCATTCTCCAAATCTAAGGGGATTTCAAATTAGCAAATCTTTTAATTTAGTAGGGAAAAAGGATCGAAACCGTTCCACTTTAAAATTTTATTCCCAAAGTATAACTTTATATGCAAGTAAAATAGCTTTAAATAATGTGCTAAGCAAAATGCTAGTTAATGGATTCAGGTAGAAGATTTCAAATGTTTATTAGTTTTTCCAAGATGGCTATTTTGTCAACAAGCTTTATGAAGTGTAAACGTTCACATATCTTTTTTTTTATGGCATTTACTGCCGTATCGGAAGGATTTTAATTAAAAATCATAAATTGAATAATGAGTTCTGTAATTCTCATTATCCTTAGTCGATTGCTGCGGGTGTGCATGCTTCACTATTTGTAAGACGTCAAGGTAAGCTGAAGGTGATATCCTGGCGACTGTTAAGTTAGTTTGCTGGAGACTTCAATTCAATTAAACTCTGTAGTTTGGATTTTTTTTACAGATGTTTTTTATCATAATAGGTTAGAGTTTCATTTACGTATTTCTGTGCGACAACTTTATTACGGCCAGTAAAAAGAAAATAGCAGTTGCTTCATTGCACTAGCTTGAAAAATAGTCGAATGTGGTCAGTGATGTTACAGTGATCATAACGATCAAATGAATGCAATTCAAGCAACCCTGATATACATGGAACAACCAAAGGAAGTCTAGAGTTGCGACGTGGGGATTTTCACCAGATTATGTGATACAGCAGCTAGAAAACATCGATTTGCAGATAAATAACTTGCTATCATATACAGGGTGGGCAGAAAGTTCGTAAAAACTTTAAAAATTCATAAAAACTGGAAAAAATAACAGAAATAAAAAATGGTTTGCAGAGTTAGCATCGCTAGGTCACGGGAATTTTTTTAAGACAGAGGGGAAAAAACTAAAAAAAATAGCCGATAGGTGGCGTTGACGCACACAAGTCAAAGAAAAGATACGCAAATAGCGAACAGAATGCCTCCAAATCGTTTATTACAGCAGTATGTATTCCACATGACAACCACCACAAAGGGATATGCAGTTCGAGTTCCCGTCTTAGTCTAAGCCATCAGGAACTCCCGATGAGGCTGCACGAGGCGGCCCCTCCCCGCATGATAGCACAAGCCAACACTTGGCGGGAACGGAGTTCACTCAACCGACCCGTCACCAAACTCCCCAGATGCAAGCGCAATTACTCAATGAAAAATATTTATGGACTATTTTTAGCAAAAGTGAAAACACGCCACACATCATTCAGTCAATCCAAATCGCCGAGCGAGAATCGAATCAAGATTTAAGTATATTGATTGCGTAAATCGTGGTAAATACACAAGTTCATGAATTTCTTTCACTAACCAACTTTTAGTTAGTTCGTCTCGTTGTTGAGCCCAAACTGGACATTCCATTAGGACATGTTTAATCGTTTCATCTTCTCCACATTGACATTTATAATCCTCACCAAACATTCGATTTTGGAAAGTACCAAATATTCCATGTCCCATTATAATCTGATTGTAATACAAGTCAGCACTGAGTCGAGTCATATTTATTTTTGGATATATTAACTTTGTCCATTTTCCTTTTGTAAATTCCATCCATCTGCATCGCCAAAGTTCTCTTAATTTTTTGTTATTAATATTTCTCATTTGTATTGTTGAGTATATGAACTGTGCATCTGTCATCTCCCTATTGGCAGCATCCTTGGCCAGCATATCTGCTCGCTCATTTCCCATTTCACCCACCTGAGTTTAATATCTTCTCTACCTTCCAACTTTTTCTTTATATTCCATATCAATTCTCTTTGATCACTTAAAGATTCTACAGTCATCAATCCCCATTTTGAATCGGACACAATTTTAACGTCATAGTCAGCGGTATGGTTTCTGAATTCCCGGCCTTTTTTTCATCCCGGGATCATAACAGCCATTCCCGGGAATACATCAAAATTTGAAAAAATCTAAAAATTATTTAGTTTTAATTGATATCAATAATAATTAAACAAAATAAGGATATTCATAAATTCAAAAATTTATACTGCTTTATATATTGAATTGAGCTATAAAATATGTTAATTATTTATTTTTAAAGTATGATTTAAGAAAGCATGAGCAATCTATGCTTTTATCATTCAGTCTATCTCTTAGATTTGTTATGAACAACCCGGCCGCAGAAAATGCCTTCTCAGCTTCACCTGATGTTGGAGGAATTATTTTCAAAACCTCCCACAGTTTCATAATATTTGATGATACATTTTCTGATCAGTCAAATAATCTAATCTAATTATTTCGAAGTCTTTTTCTAATTTTAAGTACAGCGTTAAAGATTTCTCTTCGAATGTTTCCGCGCTCTCTTCTTCTGAGTGCGAAGAGTTGAACAGTGATTCGTACTCTTCGCAAAAAAAAATCCTTGTCATAATTATTTAAGCTTGTTGAATCAAAGGATGTTTATTTGGTAAACGTGGAAGATGAACAATAACTGCAGCAGCATTATACTCTCTCCCAAAATTTATATATTGCATTAATCCAACTAAACTAACATTGCGTCTCTCACTAATTCTTTAGACTAGAGAAACATTTCATATTCTTAACTCTCCAATAATGAAAGCAAATACTTCTTCGGCAGTTAACTAAGTCGCGTTTAGACTGCATAGTTTTTCTGTGCCAATTTTTACTGGCTTCAAGACTGCCAAGATTGCAGTCAGAGTTTCAAATTCTACATTAGCCAAAATTTGCTGTTTTTAATATCAATTAATGCTTTTTAAGTCTAAAATCTTTCAAGCATTTCCAACAAACTATCCAGAGTTTTTTGATATCAAAACAAACCATCTTTTCACAGACAAACTCTGCTTTATCATAACTTTGTAAAATATCATTCTTGAGAGGTGATTTTCAGAATAATTTTACAATTTTTTATTCCCGGGAACCAAGTATAATTCCCGGGAATAAAAAAGTATGAAAATTTTAAGATTTCCTTTGAACCCGGGAAAGAAACCCTAGTTCGTGGTCTAAAATATAATGAATAGCTTTATGTATGGCAAAAATTTCAGCCATAAAAACTGTATTACGATTTGCCAACCTATGCTGTGATTTTCATATTTCTTGTTTGTTCGCATAGTGGATATAGGTAGCCCCAACTCTATTCCCTATTTTTGAATCGTCTGCAAATATATGGTGATCTTCAGTCATATTTTGAAAGTATTCCCACGTTATTTTAATTCGTTCCCATTGTCTTAGCTTGATTTCATAATCAATGCTCCTTTGATTCTGAATATAATTTGTTGCCTTTAGTTTCTTAATTTCTCTAGTAGTTTCTATTTCTGTCATTAATTTTAAATCCAGTGGGGAGCAGCCAGATAAAAATAAGGGGATAACCACAGACAAGTCACCAATCCAGCGACGGCAAAGTGCAGCAGTTCCGGACGTATACATGACACCTCTCAGCTTATCAGCATCCCTGTTCACATGCACTGTTTACAACGATGAACTGGTTGTGGATTCAACAAGATAAGACAGATGGTTCGGGGCATAGCCCATAGAGTAAGTATCTTATACTCTAAGGCATAGCCGCGATTTTTCCCTGAACGACATAGGATTTTTTAGCAACGTAACGTGAAGTTCCTCCGGAGTTGAAAGCATCTGGAGGAGGGAGGGGTGGTCATTACAAAGTTCAGCAAGGCGGCCAATGGGGAGGCAGGAAAAGGCAGTGGGAGTGACTTGAGTAAACTTAGGTTTCCGGAGTTTGATGTTCTTACGATATTTTGACTTGAATTAAAATAACTATTGACTTGCTTGATGGGTAATTGAATTTCTTTAAAGGCTATGAGAATGTTAGGGTATTCTTGAAGAATTTTCTTAAATTCCTGGAGGGTGTGGAGCAGTTCCTTTGCTTCTCTTAAACTTGGTAGGGAGAGGGATTCTGACGCTGTTCTTTCAGGTGGAGTTAGACTTGCTGTTTGTTTAGGGATATTTCTTTTGGTGATATTTTCATAGGTTGAGTTTGCTGGCTTTATATTGAATTTGGGGAAGGCAGAGCATCCTTTCCATGCAGCGGTGTGGCCTGTTTCGTTGCAGTTGATACAGATGGGGTTAGGTCTTTATTTCGAATTCTCTCGTTTCGTGATTATTTCCACATTTGATGCAGCGGGGGTTGTGATGGAAATTCTTGGAAGAGTGGTGAAAATGGTGGCTGCGTTCTTTCTTCTTGGGGATTCAACTTTGATTTTAAAATGGCAGAGGTGAGTGATGTTGAAGATGTTTTGGGCTTGTGAGGATCTCTTGATGTCAACTTGGAAAACTGGATGAAGAGATTGTTCTTTAAAGTTTTTGAATTGGATGATTCTTGAGACTTCAAAATTGAGTTCTTCTAGTTCTTGCTTGATGTATTCATGGAGAGTGTTGGCGTGTATTCCTTTGAGGATGGCTTTAATTAGTTTTTCCGCCATGGGTTCATAGAGAACAAATTCCTGTTTTTTGTCTTGTAGTATTTTGAATGATATCATTTCTGTCTTCTAAGGAATTGGCTGAGATCTTTATATTTCCTCTAAAAAGGATGTTGTTTGTTCTGGAGAATTTTTGCGTTATTTCTTGAAGTATGAGATTGTAATTTTCAGAGAGTTTTAGGATTATGACTGAGATTTTCAGGCTTTGAAAGCTGTTTTTCGTCTGGATGGGGTTTTGATCCTTATGGGAGACCTGGGTTTTGCTACTTTGTTGTGGGGAACCTTCTTGAAGGGATTTGCTTGATTTTTACTTGTCTCTTCGATATTTCCATTCAGTTTGTGTTGAGTGCAGTTTTCTTCCTTACACGGTCCAATTCTAATAAGTTCGTCTTCGCAAGCTTCAACTTTAAGTTTATTCTCTTTTACGTCAATCATAAAGTTGGGTGCAAATTGTGTGCTGGAGGTTGATTTCATGGTAATTACTGATGAGGGCTCGTTGTTTGTTGATTAGATTTTCAAGTGCTGGGATTTCTTCAACCGCTTTGATTTCAAGTCTGAGGCAGTTGCTTGCAGCTTTTTATATTTCTTGGGTTGTTGATTACCTTCCATGCTTTTTATGATTGTAAGTTCTCATAACCGTCTCATTTGCATATTTCAACCGAAGTCGCTCGTACCAGCGCCATCTATAGGCTGTTTTTTAGTTATGCTTTTCCTGTCTTGAAAAAAATCCCGTGACCTAGCGATGCTAACCCTTCAAACCGTTTTCTATTTCGGTTATTTTTCCGGTTTTTATGAATTTTTAAAGTTTCTACAGACTTTTTGCCCACCTTGTATTAAAACTGTTTCTTGTGTCTAGAATCAGATTAATTTATTATTATTTTTTTCGGACCAAAGTACAGGTAGATAACCAATTGTTGGTTATGTAACTTTTCTTTTCATCCTGAAATATAGTAAGAATATTGTCGCTTAGTCAGCTAAACCACCAATTTAACTTTCCAAATTTTACATGAGGAAAGAGAAAAAATGTTTTTTTCGCACTTACATCTGATATAAACTTGCGATCATACAGATTTTTCAGATGCGAAAAAAATCCGCCGTTTTCGTTATTAGTTGAAATAATTTCATTTTTTTTTCTCCGGTAAAATTAAAATAAGTGGAGTTGCTCGTTAAGCGACGATCGTAGCGTTGAAAGCAAGTTTAAGCATCTCTAGTAAACATCTGACCCATGAAACATATTATGCATTATTTATCAAATTTATAAATACATTTTTTTCATATACTTTGGTGAAATGGTAAAAAACTTATACTTACGACCTCTTCCGACGACCAAAATAGAATTATTTTCTAGTCTGTAAGGCGACACCCAAATGTGCCGGGGACTCCTCGCTGTGGAGACGGACATGGAAATGCCCTCAAATGCTTCCAGCAGTTTGTCATGCTGCGTGTAATAGTTGATGATCCTTTGGAATGCCTTCGCAACGTCGTATTTCGCAACCCGAAGGAATGCCAACAGGAATTCTTCGTCGAGGCATGGGTCGAGGTCTTTCACTTCTGGAAAGGAATTAAAAAATAGAACGAATCGGTAAGAACGATTGCTAGAAGATTTGTTCTGGAAGCACGGATTTAAAAGAATTTAACATTTCCTTGGGATAAAAAAAAAATATTTTTGACATATATACACAGTAAAGAAATTTGCGAAGCTGAAAACATGTACAACACATGACAGTAGAAAGATTTAGATATCTAAAACAGAACAAACAGTATTAATCATTGATATTTACTTTTCAGTTGCATCATTTCTGGTATAATGATGGAAAATATTCGCTATCTCAATGTAGTTTAAACAAATATGTTTTGCTTCTTTTTTAAATTATAAAACAAAATGCTGAGAATATTTGATTAAAACTAAAATTCAGTTCCAAATCAATTTTCTATTTTTTTGCTATAAAATTAAGGAAATGAGATTTATTTTGAAAAAACAAAACTTTAAAGTTTACCTAATACAAACGGGATTTTTTTCTTTAAAATAATAAAAACACGAACACTTTGGTAAGAATGTTTGATGATAATTATATTTAGTTCATATTCAATTCTCTTTTTTTAAAAATGTAGAAAAACCAAATAAATTGTTAGAACTTTTTTGCTTCAAATTCTTCATCCTTACTAAATTTTTTAGTTTCAAACCTTGAAACAGACCATTTATTTTGGTTGGAGTAGCAGAACTGTTCTAATTCATACAGGCTTTTTCTTTCTTTATTTCTACAAAAGTTAATTCGCATGAATCGACTCAGAAGAATGGTAGGACATTTACGAAACACTATTCGCGAATGAACACTTTTATGTGTTTTAAAAAAATGTTTTTAATATATATTGCTTTGTAGCACCCTGATTTTACTCATAGACTTTAATTGTATTTCATGTTTGTCAGATTCACTTTTAAATATCGATCTTTAGGAGATTCTATTAGGGCGGGTCATTGAAAAAAACTGCTTCGATGTAATTTTCATTGTTGCTTCCAAAACGATGGAGTTTTTTTCACATTTTACTTGGTTAGGAGCTGTATTCAATATACACAGTGAAGCGAGGAGGGGAGGGGGGAGGTTTCGATTTGTACTGACAAGGGGGGGGTACACTATCTGGTGAACATTGAAAATCACTTTAGTTTTCCGAAAATCCTCTTAGCTATGCACAATATAATTTAAGTCGTAAAAAAATTAAATTGGAATGGCAAAATAAACTTGATTTTTTGGAAACTTGGTGTAAGAGGAAATCAAACTTACATTTTTTTCATTTAAACCTAGTAGGTTTGGCAACCTGAGTCCCATTATCTAAATTTAGGAATTATGCTGTAATACGTTTGTAGACAGGGGGGGGGTTGCGGTTCGCCCGTAATTATAAAGGTTTTGCAGTTGCTTATTTTGCTGACATGGGGAGGATTCAAAATACCAGACTTATGCTTCTTAATATTTGGCGGCCCCTTCCTTGACAAGCTTAATTATGTCTTTTTGTTGTTTGTCTATTGTTGTCAATCTGGTAGTTTAAACCTAATCTTTAGTAATTAAGAATAATCCTTTGTCAGTTATGTACAGTAAGTCATTAAGTGACAGATTAGACGCATAATATTAGGTTAAATTATCTATTTATCTTTTTTTCCAATATAATATTGCACAGTTTAAAATTTTAGTAAATATATATAATATACTAATACATGATGTTGGCTTTTAAACATTACCCCTCAAATTTTCACAATGTGCTTCTTGGATCTTATAAAAATGATTATAGAGAAATTTAGAGATATTTGAATGATTTTGCATTATAATGTCTGCAGAATAAAGAACGAAGTCGAGTATTTTCTCTACCAAATCTGCTATCTCAAAATGCATACCAGCGTGGAAAATAACATGCTCTTCTGTTCTATTTGCTTATGCTACTTTTCTTTCTATAATACAATACACTAATGTGACCATAATCTCTGAACAGGAGCAGTCCCGTGTCACTAGTAACTTATCCTACTTGTGTTTACCCAAACATGACTTCAGGACCGCTTAAAATAATCTCGAAGAATGTTTTCAATAACAGTGAATCTACTACAAGATTAGAGTCAAAAGTTTTAAAAAGAAAAAATTTATAAAGTTACCTAAAAGGCGGCAGACATGCATATGACATAGGGTGCCTAAGTTATCAAAAATCAAATATAGTTTAAATCATTTTTACGAGCTACAATAAAATCAATGAAATTTAATCAATCTAATAAAAATGAACTTACGTAGAATAATAAAAAGACGATGAAAGGAAGCTATCCTTTTTTAGCCGATCTATTTTTAGAGATTTTACTTTCTTAATTATATCATTTTCTTCTTGTAATAGTTATAATATTTGGGCGCAGATCATTTTTTTAAATTACAATGACAAATCATAATTACTTCAGTCAGCATCCTGACAAACTTTTTCTTTCATCCTACGATTGGTTGCCATTAGAATATTCTTCCACATTGATGTTACTGGGAATGGTAAATATACTACTGCTATAACTTAACATGACTACTGGTGATCCAACTATATTGTAAGAAGCTATATTGCTAACCAATTCAGTTTCGGACAAATATAATACAGGAACTGAGTGTAAGACGAATTTCCGTCATGTAGGTAGTCAACTAAAGCTATGCTTACGACATACTTAGGGTTGACATAACTGGGGCTTTGATGCAGGCTTCCAAATATGTAAATAAACAATAACAGATGAAGAAATGTCGGGTAGGTAATAGTTTTTTTTTATTCCGATAAAATAATGAAGTTTAAGAAATCTAATAGATGAAGTTGACATAAAGAATAGGAAGAATAAAAAAGATGCAAGGCTAATCCTTTTTTAAGGAGATATTTTAGCTTTCTTTTTTAATGATAAAACAATCGTAACTAGTCAAGGTATTGAATTCCATAATAACTTGTTTCTTTCGTCCCGACTATTGGTGCAGAGCATGGAAAATATTCTCCCATATTTGCATTTATGGGCTGGATAGAATACGTATTTCCTTAAATTTAATGATATGAATTCCGATCATACCTGTGTCTGCAAAAACTTCAGCCATTTCTCATCTTTAGACTCGGTTTCTCAGATGTCTTTTGTTTTGCATTATTTTTCTCTAATAATCTTTTTAAGACAAGAAACTGTGTTTAGTGAATAGGAGACCTCCCAAGTGTTGCCGGTATCGATGTTTTTACTTCCTAAGAGATGCAATAGTATGTTCTATTTCTTCCCATGTCAGAATTTAGTTGGTTTTGGTTTGGCAGTTCTTAAAACAACGATTAATTGCCATATAAGTAAATTTTAAAAATAAATCAAAATTTTATTCTTTTTAAAATCATGCAAAATATACTAAAGCAAAACGTTTTAAAAATGCACAGTTCATATATTATTTATTTTCTCATGTATTCATTCGTATTTTTAGTAAATAACTGAAGAGATATGCGTTTTCTTTAATCTATATATTACCTGAAAATTGAGTAAGATGTTCCGTTTGAGGGAAAAAAATACGTAAATGTATATTTAGAATACAACCTGTTGTTAGTTATAAACACTGGTCAAAATTAAAGCTTGCCTTTCGTAGATCGTTATAAAGAACTATGAAACAGAATTGTTGTGGATGAATCCTGTGAAACGGAGTCTAGTACGTACAGTTTTACTGCTGAATTTGACGTCTAGGACATTTGGGTATCCCCGGAAGTTGGAAAAGCGAAAGAAAGTTCGACTCACCCTTTTGCAGGGACTGTAACGATTTGAAAATTTTCTTAGTGGTTTTCGTTTGCTTGCAGATATTATCATTTTTGAAAAAATAGCACGTGGATATTCCTGGAGATGCTAAAGATTGTTTAAAAGGATTTATAATTTCCAAACATTTTTTTTGCTTAACATGCAGAGATTTCATTCAAATTAATACGACTGCATTACAGACACTCGACAATACGTAATTATTTTATTAAAGTTGTAGTAAATACATTGAATATCAGAAGAAATATAAGCATTCCATCAGTAAATATTTTACTTCGCATGTGCGAGACGTAGCGTAAGTTTTGTAACTAATATCTTCAAGCCACATATATACAGAGCAACTATATAAAATTTACAGTTTCTGAATATGCGTTAAAATTCAGACATTGTTGTAGTAAGGGAAATTTCAATTTCTCTTCGAGAGGCTTAAATGATGATAGTTTATGCCGGAAGCCTGATAATCAGAACAATCTTTTGAATTTTTATCGACAAATACAATCATCATTTAATTTATATAGAGAATACATGAATTATTCAGCATATTCAAATTTCCTAAAATTCAATGTATTGCTCGAAGATTTAAGTTTTGAAAGTATCGCATGCATGCCCATGATATGCACAGTTTCTTTGCCAAGTGACTATGACATCACCATGACTTGACTTCATTGGGATAAAGATAGATACGGTTAGAAAGTTTTCATCAAAATTAAATTTTTTGTGGAGTTTTCGTCTGCGTTCATAGATTATAGAGAACATGATCTTTTGTTTTTTTTTAACCCTCTGTGAACGTTTCACACGTATTTTTCCGTTTCTCATATTGAAGCGACAGATAATTCATGTTATGTGCGATTTCAGCAACAACCATATAAAATATTCTTAAGATTTAAACTAGGATCGCATTCGGTTGTTTGTTTGGAAAGATGAAGGTCGCATTGATCCTTTAATTTATGTAGATGTTGCCAAACCCTACTCAGCTAAATAATGCTTTTTTTGGGGTATAATTTAAAACTATATATTTAAGAATGTCCATCTAGGGAGCCAGAAATGTATTTGCTGGTTTTACAATTATATCAGGGTACGAACAGGAATCGAAAACATGCCAAGATAAGATCGAGAGACAAAAAAGCTAACTTTAAAAAAGCTGCAATGGGTAGAGTTAAAACACGCAAGATTCAAATGTGACGATGCTAACAAACTACAATGAAATTTCCACCTGATGTACAACAATAAACACATTGAAGAACATTTGATTGAAGTAAAGCATTGAAAACTCACTGGCAAGCAATTTTAAACTGATTCCAATCTACTTTGTTTTTATTGGATTATAGATTTCTTAATATTTGACAATTTATAATCTGTTAAAGTCTAAAAGATGCCCCAAAGCAATTAAATTTGAATTTAATAGATATTAAGACAGATCTGGGCGAAAATTTTCTCCGACTAAATCTTTAATTTGTAAAACCGTTAAATTAAAAAAAAATATCGACAAATGTTACCAGACTTCCAATCGAAATATGATGGTTACTAATGGGAATATTGCATGATGGGCTCATGAAAATATGCTGGAAATGAATGCTAATTTTCGAAACGTGTACCAGAACGTAGGACGAAGTAATTTGACGAAGGATTCCACAGAAGATCAATCCT
>BGPR01004477.1:62624-111442 GCA_013235015.1 Araneus ventricosus | reverse complement strand
AGAAAACGTGATTGCGATGCGCAAAGATATGGCTAAAAATATGGGGTGCTTGATGATCCCGGTCATCCATATACCCAAGAACCGTTCGTAATGTTAATAGTTTTCGATATAATGAAAAAACGTAATTATGTGTCATAAAAAACATGAAATGACAGACAGATGACAAGAAAGGAATTAATAATGCATTGTCATCTAGTTCTGAACTATGTTAAAGTTTCGCGTCTCCAGCTCATCGGGAAGTTATTAAAATCGATCGTACATTTGTACCGAACAGACAATATCAGACAGACAAGAAAGCGAGTTAATAAAAACGTTATTGTAACATAATTATAAGGAAATATTTGACTCCTCCCGGGCTTGAACTCACGTCCCATGGTTCTAATAGACGTGAACGCCAACACGGGTTACGGGTTTCGTCTACTCCCTACTTACAATATTGATATAGCGTATAACATTACTTTGCAGTAATTTGCCGCTGGTAACGAAATGGCGTCAATTTCTGAAAAAGTTTTTAAGCCGAAACGCTCTATCATTGGAAAAAAATTGAATAATGTCATAGAATTGTTGTGGGATCATTCTTTTCAAAATGAAATATCAAATATAAATCTTGATTCTGAGGAAAATTGCAAATTTCATTTTCACTATTTTATAAAGAAAATCTGCAAGTATCAATAATCTTGTAATTATGTGGGATATACTGACTGTTAAAAACTGCTCGAAAATTTTCAATTTTATGAAAAAAATATATATTATTCCCCTGTCTTTTCAATTTAACAATCTAACAAGTCTCAACAATTTAAACCATTCGCGTTAAAAAATTCCCATAGTTATGAAAGTTGTGAAGAAAAAGTATCAGCACTTCAACGTTAAGTATTTATTATGACCATATCTTTAAAGGGCTATATATCAAAGTGTTGTTATTTTAATATTGCGCACACGATATCTCCAGAAATATGGAATATTTTTACATAAAAATTTTAATGAAAATGTATTGTGCTATTTTATACAAATTGAACCACATTTTTGGACATATTTTCTCCAAAGAAGTTTTTTGGGGGTATTAAAAAAGTTGAAATTTTGACAATTTTTAACATTTTTATTTTAAATTATATATAAAATAGAATTTAAGTTAAACGTTAATAAATTGAGGTTAAGTTTCTTAAACAGACTGTTTGGATTACATAGATACCCAAAATATTGTGTTTAGAGAAATATAATATCCGTAATCATGCGCGCAAGGCGACTATTTCATTTTTCTCCAAAAATAATACCCATATTTATTACTCTCTCAAAACAATACATTCCGATATAAAGGTTTTAAAATATGTGTACTATAAGAGAAAGAACAGATATTTCTCCAGAAAAAAATTGAGTTTCTGAATTGCATTGTTTCAGAGATATAATGTATCGAATTTGACAGTTTCCCGCATTTATTCGAGGTTTAAGAGTCGTATGTCCCTTTAACATCCATTTTTATCATCTATTAAATTACGTCCCTATATTTTATCTCCATTTTGAATCTTCTCGATAAAGGGGAAGATCGCTTGTTCGAGTTTGGACTTTTCGAATTCTTATGTAATACAGTGGTTTTGCCGCCATTTCGACTTTGTGCCCAAAGGATCGCAAATAAATTGCAGGACAGGATGGTCTGACTTCAACAGCGAGGCCGCGGTGGCCAAGTGGTCAGGTCTCGGCTTTGAGGCCGGAGAGTTCCAGGTTCGCACCCGATTCCACTGAAGATCCGTCACGCATTGGGCCTGTTGCACGCTAAATCATACATTATCAAACAACCTCCCGTTGATGTGGTGCGGAAGTTTGGAGACGGGTGGCAGCTCAGGTGTCGTCCTCCTCATCTGACCTAGGTTCAAAATTTCGAGGTCAGTCCCGAAATAACCCTCGTGTTGCTTCAAAATGGAAAGTTAATATAACTAAGCTATTATTTAAGAGGAAGATATCTGTTATAAGGGAAAATTATTGCTGTGGTTTGAAGCCTTTTTTGTCAGCAATACATATAACTTTTAACAGGCCAACAGACTCTTGTATTGAGTTGTTAAAAGGGTTTATAAATTTCCTTTACATGAAAAAATGAAACTTCTTCGACCAAGTCTCCTAACTAGAAGTTTCTAATATTCAGACATGCCCGATAACCTATTTCACTATGGATGAGAAGGTTTCATTATTGTAAATCTAAAAGAGATCTTTTTGAAACCTCTTTATTTACAACAACGAATTTTCTATGATGTGATAGAATTATCTATATGAGATAATGAAACATTGTTTTAAATTATTATTGACAGCGCTTCGATATGAAACATTCATTTTACTCTGACAATTTCACTTTATCTCTCGTTCTAAAATGAAAATAAAGGGAAATTGCTTTTTTATATTTTGAGCACGTGTGTAAACAAAACATTTCATCCGATTAAACGAAACATCTTTTTTTATAGCATACTTTAAATCTTAATATTGAGGGAGAGTTTAGAATGGTTGCCCGTTTTTTAATTAAAAATCATAGTAGCGTGAAAAATGAATTCCCAGAGATGGTGGAACGGAGATTAAAATGTGCACCCGAAATAGGGTTTTATTCTTCTAAATAAAAGGAGCAATGGGAGCCGCACGAAGGAAGGATTGGAAGATTAGGTTTGAGTGTTCCTGTTTAAACAAAAGGAACGATTTAATTATGTGTTTCGACATTTTTTAAAATTTCAGTTTGTTGCAAATGAATTTTTTTAAATATCATTTCATGTATGGTTTCTGATTTCCCGGCTTTTTTTCCTTTTCGGGAATTTCCTTGAACATAACAGACATTCCCGGAATTCACGGGAATGCATCAAAATTTGAAGAAATCTAAATATTAGTTATTTTCAATTGATATCAATATTAATTGCATAAAATAAGGATATTCATAAATTCCAAAAGTTTAACTCTTTAATATATTGAGCTATAAAATAAAAATAAAATCGGTACTTACGTATTAACGCCACCGAGGCTACAGATTGGCGGTAATGCGCCAATAAAGAGCAATCTTGTTTACAAAAACCGCCAAATTGGCGTTAATACGTAAGTACAAAAACCGCCAAATTGGAGGCACTTAAATACCGCCAAATCTGTAGCTGCGGTGGCGTTGGCGGCACTTAAAAACCGCCAAATTGGCGTTAATACGTAAATACGAAAATCGCCAAATTTGGCGGCACTTAAAAACCGCCAAATCTATAGCCTCGGTGGCGTTAATACGTAAGTACCATAAAATCTATTAATTATTCATTTTTAAAGTATGATTTAGGAAACATGAGCAATCTATGCTTTTATCACTCACCCTCGTTCTTAGCTTTGCTATGAACAATCCGGCAGCTGAAAATACCCTCTCAGCTTCAGCTGATGTTGGAGGAATTGTTTTCAAAGCCTCGTCCAATTTTATAATATTTGATGATCATTTTTCTGTTGATTCAAATGGCTGCAATTCTTGTTTCACTATCTTGTCAAAGTTCAAACACTTGCTAATTGAACAAAGTAGGACCTTTGTCTTTGAGTTGTGGTGTCTTGGCCTATGAGCGCCCGAGTGTAGACAAATAAATGAAATTCTTAGGTTGACCTAATTATTTATTTCACAGCTATGATTTAAATAAAATTTACTTGCATAAGAAATCTTGAATAATTAAATATATACAACGTATCAAAATTCGTTCATTTGAGTTCAAAGTTCAATTGCCCTTTGAAGTTCAAGTGCCCCCTGAAGTCCAATTGCCCCCAGAAGCTCAATTGTCCCCTAAAGTCCAAGTGCCCCTGAAGTCCAATTGTCCCCTGAAGTTCAAGTGCCCCCGAACAGCGAATGGTCATCTATCCTGTTGTGCCCCATCTGAACCAGCTGACCACTTGTGCGGTGAAAATTCCTTCCCTCCCTGGGATTCTGAGATTTGTCACATGTCCCTCACAAGGGACTGTAGACGCATGTGACAGCGTATGTCACGCGAAAAGGTTATTACAGTGGATTTTATATGTCTTTAAATTTTGACGGATCGAGTAGATTTCAAACTACCAAAAATAAAAGAATGTAAGTTTAAAAATGTCAATATTAAACAAAAATTTGATGTACCTAACTGATTGGGCTTTTACCAAATTTGATGCACCTAACTCATTGTGCTTTTACCAAATTGGATGCTCCTAACTCATTCTGCTTTTAACAAAATTGATGTACCTAACTCATTGTGCTTTTACCAAATTTTATGCACCTAACTCATTGTGCTTTTACCAAAATTGATGTACCTAACTCACTGTGCTTCTACCAAATTTGATGCACCTAACTCATTGTGATTTTACCAAATTTGATGTACCTAATTCATTGTGCTTTTGTGTTAAAGCATTCACAAGAACTCGGATTGACAAAATCTATCTATTGGTGTATTTCTTCCGAAATTAGGCACATTTCTACAATTTTAAATCGTCCATCTAGCTCAATGTGTTTGTGAATGATCGGGTTCACATGTACATGGACAGACGCTCAAATTTGCCGTTGATGAATTTCACTCAAAATTTGACACAAATCCGCAATATTGGCTCAAAGATCACACAACAAATTTGATTTTTTTAAATTTTTGAGTCATCATGTTCACTGCTAACAGATAGGCTAAATTACCAAAATGTTTTTTCCGGACTCGGGAAAATATAAAGAGATAGTTAAAACGGAAGCTAACTCATGTTTGAATTATATTCGAATCATTATTTATATTTTGTTCCTCTTGTAAGAAAACCAAAAAACAGTCGAAGCAATTCTTACTGACTCAGTTATTTTTCCAGTAACAGAAAGATTCAAACTAAATCCACAACTATTTTGAATATAAAAGTGCGCAACGTAGCACGTTGCATTTTTCCGTTGCTTTATTCAAGAAATAAAACTCAAAAAACATTTTAAAATAAAATTTTAAAAGATCCGGAATTTTTAAAAGATTATGAAAAAGAACAGATCTCGGATATTTTTTTGGGGGGTGAGGGGATCAAGCGAGATCTACTATTCATATTTTCAGATCCGTTAATCTTGATAAGGAAATACTTTTTTCTACTCTTCAAAATTACCTGTCGGGGTGAATAACAGTAGATTTCGCAAACAGATCAGATTAAACAGAAGGAAATTAACAATGAAAAATTAATTCTATATATTCAACAGAAAAAGTCATGAAATCAAATACGAAAGTCAAGTGCTAATTTTCTAATCAAAAGTCTACAACCAGTCATGTTTCGTTTAGTGTTAAAACATCACAAGGAAGGAAATATGTTTGTGTAAAAACTGTCGAATCGAAAGTAAATATTGCCTTTTTTTCTAATTATTTGTAAACCTGTTTTGATTGGGATCGAAGTATTGAATTCTATTAATTATGGCTATGAACTCCAGATATTGTATATATGAAAAAAGAATTGTTATAAACATTTATGCGGGAGTGTTCATTAATTTAAGTTTTTCGATCTTTGGCCTGCAATATTAAATTAAGATTCGCACTTATCCATTTACAACGTCTCGTATGGTAATTATGGCAACTCTAATTGCCACATTCTTCAGTGAAAGATAATCTCAATGTTCGTACAAAAGTAAAAGCAGCGCCACCGTGCGGTGCGAACTGTTATCAGTCAGTCGAAATTGAGACGAAAAGAAATAAGCCTGTACATAATATACTCCCGAGGCAAATTATAGATGATGGTTATTATAAATCTAAATGTTTGTTTTTGTAATTGTGAGTGTCCAATTATGTAATAAATCTTACCATTGAACCTTGTAACTTTCATTGGTTTCGCAGTGAAACCACATATTTAGCATTTTCTTACTGCGCATGGGCGAAACGTGGCGTCATTTTTCTTTCATAACTTAAGCGCCAGATACATAGACCAACTTTTCTAAAATTTTCAGTTCAATTCCGTTAGTATTCAAAAAGATATCGGCATTGTAAAATATAAATTGCTTTCGACCTCTATGAGAAACAAAATGATGAGGGTTCTTGCCCAAATTTATATTTTTAAAAATTCAATCTTCGAAATTAATATTGAATTTTATGAATGTTGAATATCTTGAACACTCACGTATACTTAAAAATTAAATATGTAATTTAAATTGCATTTCTAGGATAACTTATTCTGAGAAAAAATGGCACGTTACCGTTCGCTGGTTTCACTGTGAAACCACAGATTTCTTGAAAATAAAAAATGCCAATTTTTTTTCTTTTACATATTTATGATTAGCTATATTTCTAACACTATTTTTTTGATATTTGAGAGCTTATTAAAAGCTACGAAATAAAACCGGAAGTTACGAAATAACAGCGTACGTAAGAAGACAACCTTGACCCAAAAAAGCAATATTTTCTTAGCTTTAAAAGTGGTAAAAACACGTGAATAAAGGATTTGACGAAACAATAAGTTAGCATGAATTTGATTTGTAATAAGAAAAACATAGTTGCAATTTGAGTTTTAAAATGAATTTTGAAACGCTAATCAGTAAGAGAAAAAATGTTACAACAATCAAATTGGTAGCTTAAAAAGATAATTTGTTGCTCTTTAAGGTGATGTAAAAATAATTTTTTTACCATAAGTATATCAGAACTTATTGGTGAAAAACGTCTAAGAATAACTTAATTTTCGTTATTTAATTAACTAAATAAAAATCTAATACGAATTTTACAATAATTTTACGCCGTTAGCTCCATCTTGTGCTAATCCATCAATGTGCCAAATTTGTTCCTCGTAAGTCCAATTTTGTGGACGTGCATAAAGAACCAAAAACGAACAAAAAATACACACACATACTTTACTTTTAATATATAGAGAGAGATTAATTAACACTTTCTTTTTCAATCTAAAGTGAACAATAAAAAGATGGTATTTTATGGATTGAAAGCTCTGGTACTCTGCTGTCCGTGACGCTCTTTTTCAATCTCTACTCATTATTTCAACCAAGATACTTCGCAACCGCTTTCAGATTCCTTCCGTATTTTGCTCGGCAATGTCTTGAAAAATACCTTTACGACAACTTCAGTACACCGTCATCTAATCGATCGACATCAGAAGGGAAAAAGCAAAGAAAGAAGGGAAAAAAGAGAGGGGGAAGAATATATTTAAAAATCCGGAAGGGAAAAAAATGTACCCAGGCACTGAAAATGACAGTTTGGAATTCTTTGTAATATTTTTTTATTCATTTTTCCATCCCTTCTCTTTAAAAATCGAATGGAAACGAAAGTTGTTGAACCTGGAATGATATCTATTTACGGATCTCGAGTTTCAAGTCTGAATTTGTTCGTTGACTCATCTATCAATGACGAGTCTCTTAACTGGGGGAATTGGTAAGTGGAGGAAACGATTAACTTAGTTCGTCTCAGATGTATTTACCTTAATCTCAGGTCCGTGTTAGAATGTTTTTAGAAACTGGGGATCTTCCGCTAAAAACCGCGCAACGAACTGATACATTTTATTCTTTTTTATCCTCCTGAATCCAAATGTCTACCAAAGGTCTCAAACTTTTTAAAATGTTCTTGCTTTTTTAATAAAATGGATAATTTTTATCTGTTATATGTAATTATGTTTCGGAAGAAGAAAGATATAAATCGAAAACAGTTAAGTTAGTTAACAGAAAGAATGAGTCAATAAATCTGCATCTTTGCCTGAATTTAAAATAATAGCTAGCAACTGTACCGAATGGAATCTTAAGAAATGGATAGAAAATATTAATTCACTTTCTTCAAACTCTTAAAAATTACGCAGAAGTTACTCAAGCAAAATGTTTAATCTATTCCAAAAATCGCTTATAACTTTGCTTCTAGGCAAACTACATAGCACGCTATGGATTTGCAATTAATTCGTCAGGAAAATTTCAAAGATGTTGTACCAGAAGGACTTAAAATTCTGTCTTTAAGGGTAGCATTAACATCATTTAATGTTAGTTTGATGAAATTAAAAATGCTGTCAGCTCTAATGTCAGATACAAAAGAATTTTTTTTCTTTTTCTTAATTCTTTGTAAAACATCTGCGAATGAGTTAAGAGTTTAATTAATACAGATTAATTATGTCTGTTATGTATAATTAAGTTTTCGAAGAAAGATATTAATCGAAAATAATAGTTAGTTAAAATAAGAATGTGCGATTATATATATGTTTGATGAGATTTAAACTTTATCAGCTCTAAATTCTGATTGATGTTTACTGTTCTGATTTTTTCTTCTTTATATAACGACTGAAAATAAGGCACAAAAAAATTAAAAATATCTGTAAAAATGATTTATCAATATAAAAATAAAACAGAATTTGTAAACATATCTCGTGATGAGTTGAAATAAATTACATAGTATTTTTTGCATTTTAGCGTTTATCAATATTGTTTGCAACAAAAGTAATTAATAAAGATGACAGCAAGCACTGTTTTTGACGCAGACTTACATCTTTGTTGATGTCAATAGATACGAATTTTTGTTTTTCGTATTACAAACGGTTATACTTTGGGAAAAGTACTTCCTTTTTTGAAAGAATAATATGATATTCTCTGAATTTCAAGCTAAAACTCAGGGTTAATTCATAGATTCTGGGCGTAAATATAGTTGTGTTACAATGTAACATTTATGAGTTGAAGCTAAGGGGTCCAAAATAAAAGATTCGAATTAAGAAAATGAGTGCTCTACAAATGAGCTCAACAGAAGGGAACTACAATTTCTTAACTAAGAATGGCCGCAAAATTTATATTTTTCCAATTTAACTTGTTTAACAATTAATATATAATAGATAAATGTCTAATAAATTTTATTATCAAAGTAATGATAATTATAATTAAAAATTTAATAATTTAAAAAATATTTTCACTAGATTAGCAATTTTCATTAATAACCATATAAAGCTATTTGATTATATCATATGTACAATAAAACTTTAAAAAAATTAGTACAATTAACAAAATTATCTCTACTAATAATAAAGGAGTGTGCCTGTGAGTCTGTCTCTCTGAGTGTGCGTGTGTGTGTTGGTGCTCTACAGGACAGACCACTGGACGTAGAGCCACGACATTTGGCACAAACAAATTTTGGAGGGTGGGAATGTGCACCTCGGAGAACTTTTTTGCAATTTTAATTAATTAAAATTTAAGCTAAATTTTTGAGTTTTTCCTTAGTAGCTTCCTAAAATATGATAGCATAAAAATTATTTTTAAGCCATCTGAAAGTGTAAAATATTTTACCTTTTCAATGATATCAATTAAGTTGCCGTACGATTTTTCTCTAACTTTAACGAATTTTTCATTGTTGTTTTCATTGTTTCAACAATAGTTTTCATTGTTGCAACGGAATTCAAACCAATTTCATTTTTTAAACAAACATTTATTTGCTTGTTTCTCTATCATTGTTGAATTATAAGGTAATATTTTAATGTTTAATGCTATGATTTAATCAGCATATTTTCATCCACCTAACATATGGCTGGAAGTAAAATGTGCCGCGCCACTTAAAAAGTTAAAATCAAATGCATATTTTGCAAGAGGAATAAGAGTGAAACTGATTCCGACAATGGGCAATTTGTTGTTGAATGCCACAGCCAGCTACATGACTCTATTAGGGACGTCCATGCAGACAGGAAATAGAACAGGTGCAAAACTGCAGAAAGAACATGGATTAAATGTCTATCACAATTTGAATTTGTTAAGGGAGTCATGAATATCAAATTATGCGTAAGAGATTCAATTCAAATTATATTCCCGGCGAATAAGCTGGTCGCCTAAGGAGGCTAGTATCTAATATGTTTGAAGTTTATAAAAACTTAAGTTTATAAATTTTCATTACTTTTCTGATTGAATACTATATAAATCATTACGTGCTCAAATGATTTCAGGGCTTATTTAATTATGATCACTGGAGAAAGGTATTGGCGCATTTTATAAACTAAAACAATTCAGAAATACAAACAGTTTTGTACAAATTTTAGTTTTGATTTCGAGTAGCCGATATAAATAAACTATGTTTCAATTTCATGGTAAAAGAAAATTGAAGTAACAAAAGAAAAAAATTCGAATTACTGACGAATTCGAACGAAAAACATTCAAATTAGCCAAGTTCCATTATAATTCTAGCGAACAGTTATAAAAGACTTTTAACAAAATTTGCAGACAGTTCTTATGCTTGTTGAATAATTCAACATGGCACAACCGTTAAAAAGAAATATGTGCGCATAAATTTTAATAATCTGAATCAGACTGATACTAAATATCATTTTGATGTCGGCGGCACATAGTATGCAGAAGGAAAAAAAATCGTTTGTCTTTAAAGAGTAAAAATATGCGAAATCTCCGAGACACAGACATTGATTTGGCAATTAGTCGCCAGCTTTTTGCATTAGCAGCCGCTGTGTAAAGCACAGTCGTCGGGATGTGATGGACCGAAAAAATTGTTATTAAAAATGCTTCAAATCCCCATAACTGCTGTCATAAATTAAAAATATGTATTTTTTGGTCTATAATTTTTTGTCATTTTTGTGCATAAATGCAATTGAAATCGCATATTTTTGTGGCAAACGTGTAATTTCATAAAGTAGAAATTGTGGGGGAAAATATGACATAAAATACTTACATGTTCTTTTCCACTAAAGTGTTTCTATCTTACGTACTGAAGCATCTTCTTTCCGAGTATTTTCGCAGATATGGATTTTCAGATATGGAAATTATTTTAAATCTGATTCTTCTTTGATTTTTACTATAAAATATGAAAGTCTTGAAATTTTTGTGGCATATCAGTTTAACTATTTGCTATAAATGCACTCTACCATGGATTCACATATGAAAAGATCATTGTAATAGTTCAATTATATATTTTCTAACATAGCAGTTAGACTCCTTCTATAAAATATTATTTAACTTTTGCGAAATGTGTTATATACAGACAAAAGACTACAGAATGCTCATTTTTAATCTGCAGACACAGAGAAGTAATTTTAAATTAAAAAATGCAGTAGATTTTTGATGTTGCTTATTTATCTTCAAAACGATGTTTATAACTTTTCCAGAACCACATTTTAAATTTAAAAAAAATAGTTATTAAAATTTAATGTCGTTGTGGTCCCTTTATTAGTTTTTGTGTATGTGCTTTGGCTTATTTTAGTTTATGCAAACTACTGGTTATCGTAACTTCTATCGGGGTCATTCCAATTCAGGCGGATGTTTGTGGTCTGATCCGAGAAGCGTTTCGACAATCACCAAACCAGATCTTTTAACTATTTAAAAAAATATCATGAAAAATTGCAGCCAAACAAGTTTCCTCTCTGAGGACAAAATAACATTTTTACTTCTTACTTTAAAACAGCGTAAGTACTATTAGTCTTTTGTTAAAATAGTTTATTGATGATATCTAAATGTACACACTTGTTTACTAACTACAACACGTAGTTATTTCTCATAAATATGACTATACAAAGCACATATATTTCGTTGTAACACTAACTTTCCCATTTTAAGGCCCAAATACAAGGGTACACAAATGAAGTGACTAATTTCAAAAATTAATTTAAAAAAGCTAAAATGTTGGAACTACGTTTTTTAAAAAAAGGAGCGCATCTCAAAAATTCTTGTATTTATGTGGCTAAAATGCCACACCATAGAACAGACAGTGTGTTTGATCCCAATAACAGTGTGTGTGGAAACCGAGTTATCGCCTATCAATACCCAAACAGTTATCTTCGTAAATTTCATTGGCCGCCTATTTCTCCATGTGATTTCTTTCTTTGGGGTCATATGAAAGATTTGGAGTGCAAGAAGAAGACGACAGACTTTATTAGCCTCAAAAGGTCCATAACTGACTCATTTGCAAGAATTAAATAAAAGCTCTTGAACTTGTAACTGACAACTTTGTGACTAGGTTGCGCTATTGTATCACCTGTAACGGTTCTCACTTTGAAATCATTCTGCATTAAAATCCTTTTCAACGTTCTTTTCAATAAAAAAATTGTTTGTAGTGCTATCTGCAACGGCTCAAGAGGTATTTTGGTTGAAAGTTGTAGGTTAATTAAAAGTCACCCTATATTATTAATGTGCAATAAAGTGTTATTTTTTACATTATTTGTAATCCATTAAATATGTATAATAAAATTATTGTCAAAAAACTCACGTTCATTGAAGTTACATTAAAAAACTTGGGGTCTCATTTCAATTGAAAAAATATTAACATGTATCAGTTTTTAAGGACCAATTTTGATCAATATACTTCCTAATCATTTTAAACGTAAATGATAAAAACAATTACTAAACTCATAGCGATATAAATTACTGTTAATGCATTCAATGTATATCCTTATCCGATGTGTTTTTAATTTAATATTTCAAAGAAATATGTTTGTAGCAAGAACCAAAAACTAATTATCAAAGAAAAGAAAGAAAATCTTAAATTTAAGAGCAAAAACTGTTTTAAATTTCACAAGGAGAACCAAAAGAATTGTTTTTAATTTTTCTTTTGGCTTTCCCAATCAGAAAAGGAAATTGCAAAAAAGTAGCTTTGTTCAAACTGCTGAAAACCGCAATTTGTGTTTGAGTTGATAATTACTATCGATAAAAAAAGAAAGTCAGAAAGTGGCTGAAAAAAGGTCATGCCAAGTAGTAATTAATGTTTTTTCAACAACGTATTCTTCGGAAGTTGCTTTTCAAGGCTTAGTTTACATGTCAAAATTTCTGATCAAAGTAATTTGTAATGTTTCTTTTAGAAGAAAAATTATTCAATTGAAATTCATTTTCTATCTTCAAGCGAGCAAAAGTTGAGCAAATAGTTTAATTGTTCTTCTTTAATTAGTTTAAGAGCGATAAATACTAAAAGAAACCAAAAAGAAAAACAATGGTTTTATTAAAATATTTCTTACTATGAAATAAGATAGCGATTCAGTTCGTTTTACGCACCGTTGAATAAATATATTGTTGCAAAAGTCTTTCTGTGGGTGTATGATGTAAACAGTCCAACACTCAGGATAATGGGGAATGAAGGTTTGTTCACAAATATGCAGGAAAACACGTAGCACAGGCACAGGAAACAATAGTTCTTTCACAGATTAGCAATACAAACAGACAACAATTCACAGGTAATAACAGTTCGAACTTTGAGATTTAGCAACACAAACGGTCAAAAAATAACTAATAACGACAATAACAGCACTTGCAATAGCGCTCAGCTCACCAGCTGCCTAGCTCGCACTGAAGACAAAACTCTAAAGTAGTTCCAGTGGATCAACACACAATGCCTCTCGGCGCCTAACAGCTTACTAGCTCGCACAGCGGATAGAACTCCAAGACGTTCGAGCTCCAAGGCGATCGCAGTCGATCAACAACAGTTCCGTCATCCAAGCGGTCTCCTTATGTAGGTTCCCGCGGCAGGCCGTGACGTCACATGGAATCTTCTAGTACATTCAAGCGTATCTTCTCTCCTACTGGAAATATCGAGAAGATTCCAGCACCTTTGAGATCCCATATTTCGTCGCATTTATCACCAAATCGCCAAAATGGTCGCCAAGTTTATCGCCAAGGTCGGGAAACCAGACGTGTCTGCTGCTAGTCATCCCATACTTATCCCTGTAAAAATCTCTTCCCAACCATAAGGATAACATTGCTGGGAAGAGACTTTCCATGTTTGTAACAATATTGAGGAAGATTAATAAATCTTCACAATGCCTTAAAGAATTTTAGTTGAAGTTATATTTATTTTGGGTACATTTGTTTCCTATTCGGTTCTTTATTTATAATCAATAATCAACGACAGCGCTGTTAGAAAGGAAAGAAATAATGGAGGTTTTATTAGTTAAGTATAAATGTTTAATACTAAAATGAAAATTATTAAACTCTGTGAATCACAGAGAGAAGATAATTAATTATTTGTGAATCACTTATCTTCGAAAAGAAAACAGTTAGAAGCGATAAGAGGGTCTCGGCATATCTTTCAGTTTGAATACCACATTATCATGAAAACGTTCTTGGTTTCTACGAAAAATTGCTGAAGGCATTGTCTATGTTTCAATTGGAATTTTTCGGTCTTTTATACAATATGCTAATATGTGGCTAATAAATAATGACGCTTTGTTGTATAAAATTTCGATAAACAAACCACCCTCAGAAGAAACACATACTTTTCTTTAATAATTGTAAAAGTCTGAAAATAACTTTATATCACTTTTTGTATCATTTGATATAATTACATTAATACTTTTAGCTCTAGAAATATTTAACTGACGATTAGTAGCTTTTCATGCTTTGGATTTCACAACTATACGAAAAAAAGCCCATAGCAAGATAAAGTAAATATTTATGTATTTAATTCTAATAATACAAACAACATGAACTAAAATAATATGTTAGTAAAATGTATAAACTTTCCTATTTTGTTGCTGTAATAAATTATTAATGCATATTAAAATTTCAATTATAATAGTTGTTACACAGTCATCCATTAACGTGCTAATCTACAGTTAAAACCATATTGAAGTTGAAATTGCTTACAGAAAATTGAGCATTTTATATGAATGAAATTAAACAGAAAATATGATAAACATAATTACTTCTAATTATCAATTCTCATCAAATGTACTACTTTTTAATTATTTTGACAGTTAACAATAAAATATAACAAAGATGCAGACATAAAAGAGACTAATAATTCACTCCTAACAAGACCTCTAGTTATATTTTTGAACTTGTTTAAGAAGAAAAAGAACCACATTTTAACAAAACCAGTAACCCATTATCGAAGAACGAAACTAAATCTTTATTTTGTGTCCAAAAACACTTTAGAATTTGACAAGAGGAACAGGAGGAAAAGTTTTGTTTTTAATATTTATTCTTTTAAATAAAAAATAAATTCCTTCAGAATAGACTTAGCTGGTAATGTTGAAAACCATTATATGTTTTTCCATTGGTAATTACCATCATGGAAAAAGAAAGTGGCGGAAAGAAAATTGATGTAAAACCGAGTAATTATTGTTTTTTCATCGACATTTCTTTTAGAAATAAGTTTTTATACGTGTCAAAAATTCTAATCAGTTTAATTTTTTTTCGGAAAAAGTAAGTGATTGAAATACATCGAGAGTTATCCATCATCAATGAAGCAAAATTTGAACAAATTACTAAATTTTTCTTCTCGTATTAGTTTGAGGTTGATAATAAACGATAAAAGCAATGCAGCTCTTGGTTCTTTTTTAAATATAAGCAAAATCTTCCAACTTTGATTTATTTATGTATACTTGATAAAGTATATTGTGTAAAAAAATAAGGTATTTGAAGAAATTTATATCTAATGTTGAAAGAGAAAATAATGTAAAGCTAATAAAATGCTAAAAGAAATACTTGTGTCATTCGCAAAATGCATCAAAGCAGATGAATATTAATTTGATCTAAAGTAAAATAATTTTTAACAGTAATTTTTTCCGCCTATCATATAGAATGTACAGAGTTAAAGTAAACCTAATTCAGCCTAAACCCTAACTATTCATCAGAAAGTTATGAAATTTTAAATGCTTTTTAACGAAAAATGTGAAAGATTATTCAGCAGAAGCAATTTCGTTACTATCTTTGACACTATAAACTTCATAATACACACTTTACGGAGCATTTGATTTAAATAAAATTTCGGAACTCTGAAATCATTGCATTAACGATCGAAAAATATATCTTGGATCGACAAATTTCCGTCCCGAATAACGAAGTTTTATTCACGTCAGCGTTAGATGGAAACAGTCATTCCGCATTAAAATTCGTAAAAGTGTTTCCGCGCACAACATTCAACCTTTCATCGCAAATTTCCTCTTCTTCGAAGATAAATAGATTTTTCTTCTATTTATAATTAAATTTCAAAGTAACATCTGAAAGATTCGAGTTTAAAGCTCTTTGCATGTCATTTAAAATTAGAAAAGTCAAAGGAAGCAGTGTTCCCACAGTAATTAATCACTCACGATACATTTGAAATCTCACGCGCACACGGCAGTTTAATTAAATGTTATTTCTGGCGAAGTTTCTTGTTCTTCTGAGGATTATTTTTATTTCTTCTGATAAACACGATATATAAGAAGAATTTTGGTCTCATTTTTATTTTATAAAAAATAGAAGCTCTTTCAAATTGCCTCAGTGCATAGATTCCATTTGATTTATAAATAAATTTAAAACATTAAATTATTCCGAAAGTTCTTTTTCAATAGTGCAATTAGTAATTGGATTTTATTTCAAAGGGATTCGGTACAGTAGTAATTAGATTTCTCAGTAGAAAAGTTTCTCTAAGTAGATTTCGAGAAAAGCAATATCATTTTAATGCATGTGGCGAATGAATATATGTGATATTATTATGTTACTAATTGATTGATTAATTGATTTATGGGATTTTATGCCGTAAAAGCCAGATGCGGCTATACTGCTCTAAGGTTACTGTACATATTATCACCATCAGGAACCGAGACTAACCAGTCCTTGTCAGGACTTATGTGGAAAGTCGGAAACCCAAACATGCAGTCTGGAGATCCATTGCACCACCTTTGAGGCAGAACATGGCAAGCAACGAGATAGACTGAACCCAAACAGCATAATCATTAGGTATGTCATTTTATTTCTCTTCTCATTTATTTTCCCCTGTGTGTGTGAAAGTAAGAATGAATGGGTGTTGAAAGATGTATGCTATTTGCTAAACATTTTCCCCTACAGCCACCCATCCCTACCCCTGTTACAGAATTTAATTTGGTCAAACACATTTTAAATAAGGTCTAATTAAGCTAAACTCATTGGGAGACGAAGATAGTGGCCCAAGCGGCCGTTCGCTTCTTATACTTTCACATTAACTACAAACCTCTCTTTAGTAATAGGAAATTTTTCTGCAAGGAAAGAAATGAAAGGTTAACAATTCACCTTCTTTTTAAACCAATTTGTTGGCAAAGGAAAGTTTGGAAATTCCTTCAGGGAAGAAATTGTATTCCTATCATGTTATATATCAGAAATGATAAACTTCTCAGACAACCTATTTTTCAGAAAGAAAGTGTCCTCAACTAAAATGTTTTTTCATATTTCGTCTATCTAATCAATCTTGCTTTAATGCTTAAAGCAATAAACATCCAATTACTGTGGTGTGGAAATACCACACTTTTACTCGCATCACTGAATAAATCTAATCAGTATTCAAAGCTTCCTTTCTCAATATAAAACAAACAACCAAATTATTTTATTTTATGGAAAGGAAGGTTCGTTTTTATGTACCGTAAGGACTTTTGCCAATCTCTAAGTTTCATTTCTGCAAGGAAACTTCAATATCAGTTTCACTTTTCGTCTCCTCATATATTTTGCGTAAACATGAGTTGAAATACACCTTTTTTGTGAAATTCCGTGCACCGTCATCTAATCGATCGACATCGGGTAAGGAAGTGAAGTTGAGATAAAAAAGTGGTCGGAAAGAGAATATAAGAAGAAAACTCTTGGAGACTGGAGAAAAATGCACCCGGGCACTGAAATTAACAGTTGGGATTCTTAAAAAAATATATCCCCTCCCTTTTTTTTATCCCCTTTTCTTCTTCATTTTTCCAAGAGAGTTGCTGATCCTGAAATTATATCTATTTACGGTCCTCGAATTTCAAGTCTGATCTCGTTCTTTGACTCATCTATCAACGACGAGCCCTTTAACTGGGGGAATAGGCAGAAAGCATGTGACTAGACACTCAGCTTGTCTTAAAAGACTTAACCTCGAGCTAAAAGTCCGTGTCCGAAAGTTCTTCGGAGGAAGGAATTTCCCACTGTTCACCGCGCAGCTATCCTAAGATTTTAATACATTTATATGGAACTCAAATCGAATGGAATTTTTGAAAATTTCATGCTTTTTCATAAAATGGTTGAATTCTGTCTACTTCCCTATAATTCTGTTTCTTCAGAAGGAAGGCGTAAATATTAACTCGATTGTTGCTTGAAGAGGAATGTTTCATATACAGCCGAAATATCAGCTGGATGAATTTGATATTTATACCGTTCTTAAAGCCAGAGATATAAGAATTTGGCTTTTATCTTAACTCTTCATATATCGCCAGTGAATGAAATCGTCGATTTAAATAAAATCGATGATTCTGGCTTTCAAGTATCTTGGCTCTTCGGAAAAAATTATATTAATTGAGAATAAGTGTCAGTTCAAAGGATAGTATGCTATTAAATATCAGTTTCATGAATTTCAAATTGTTGTCAATTCTAAGTCTCAAAATGTTTAATTTGACTGTCACCGGCAGTTTTACAATCTGCTGTATGTCTTTAATGGTGAGCACATTAAGTAAACTTGACCTAACAGCATATTTGATCGCAAAATGCATCGCAGAACTGCTAGCCGACACCATTAAATAAAAACAATCATAATGATAAAAAGTCGTAAAACTTTCTTCTCTCTCAGCATCCAAAAAGCAAAATTGCAAGTTTTACCTTGTGCGAAAACAAACTGATCTTCCTTCCATTTATAATAGAATTTCAAAGTATAGACTGACAGATCTGGATTTAAAGCACCTCAGCTGTCATTTAAAATTACGGAAGTCAAAAGGAAGCAGTGTTACCAGAATAATTAATCACTCTCACTATATCTGAAATCTAGGACGAGCCTTGAAGTTTAATTAAATATTTTTTGGAGAACTTTCTTCTTTCCCACAGAAATAATGCTTTTATTTCGTCTGATACACACGATGTTTGGGTAGAATTCGGAGAGCTGATTTTATTTTACAAAATTCTAGAATATTTCTGACAACGGTTCTCTGCATATATTGACGCCCTCAAAAAATTTTAAAAATCCGTTCGCGAAAGGTGTCTAGCCACATTTAAAATCTCCCCTTAAAATACAATATCTGTTTCGTGGAGTTCTAAAAATAAAAGCACTAACAATAATGCTGGCAATACTTCGGAAACTTTTAAAATGACACTTGCTATAATAATCCGCTAAGCCTAATACATCTTTGTCTTCAATATCTAGTAATTTATATCCAATTTCTTTTGCTCTTCTGTCTATATATTTTTGCTCTGTTTCAGCTTTTATTCGTATGTAGATTTTAGAAAAAACTGATTCAATTGCATTTTTTGCCGCTTTTTTACGGTCGGCAGTATATAAAAAGTACCTCGCGTTTTCTAAATGTTCTTTGTGGTCGTTTGTACTTTTTGACGGTACCTATCGCAAGTTTTGGTCTAAATGAGCATATTCGTACGTCAGTCTATATAGGTCTGTGATTTCGTGCGCGATCGCATAAATCGCATTTTTGAATCCATTTGTACATACCTCAACAAATTATTTCAGATGCACAGCATAAACATATTCGTTCGGAATTATCTTTAGCTTTCTGAGCTCTTTTTTATGTCTCCAATCTCACGTTCAGTATCAAATCGAATTAATGTAACTGAAATATCTTTATCAGTTCTAGTCTCACAGGAAATAAAAAGATTTACTTGCCCGTTATAACGAACACTGTTCAATATATCAATTTCTTTTTTTGTATATTCTAAAGAAATATACAAAAAAACTTACCGACTCGACGATTTGACTTCGATCGAAAAAAAGGTCTTAGAGATTCGGGGATGGCTAAGAACTTTTTAGGAGAAGGAATGAAAAATTCTTCAGAAAACGAGGAATTTTCGTATTGACTTTCACCTGATTCGTCGGTAAACAATTCATTAAAATCCTCTTTGGAGTAATCTTTCCATGATACTGATTGCGTGTTCTGCTCACTTTCTTGTGAACTTGTAGTGATTTAGAATATTGTCCACTATCTGAACTTTCTTAAAACGAGGGAGTAAATTTCTTTTTGTATGTACTCCAAGATTCGCCTTACAGATTAAAAAAATTCTTTTTTGTATCTATCAGAGCAGTCTTGGTTTTTGTCCGGATGCCAGAGTAGAATTCGACTTGTAATTAAATATTTAATTTGATGTAAATTATATATTTCCACATTGCAGCATAATAACTGGCACAGATTGGCCTCTGGTGCAGGGAAATCCATTTTACTTCCACGAAAATGTCCGAAAAACGAATTAATTAAACCAACATAGCAGGAGGCCAACGCACGAGGGAGACCGAAAGAGTCCAAAAAATGGTGCCCTCATTTTTTTTATAAACGTCATTGCAAATTTGCAACATGTGGATGTGGTGCATGTCACTATTTTAATAGGGGAGAAGCTGTAAACAACTCAACGGAAATATGTGGGGAAAACAGTAAAGTTGAACCGAGAGGATAAAAAAGGGTGCAGCGTGATGACGTCACTCCGAGCGCCCGGAGTAGATTTCAACAGATGCTTTCAGGACGAAAAAAGTTTTGTGCACACCGATCTATGATATTTTGAACCTCAAACACCTTTTTGAAAATAAGGAATTCTCTTTAAAAGAATGATGTCAGGGGATCAAAATATCGTTTGATCTTCCAGGTATTTGATCCCGAAATCTGATTAAATAAACTGTCCCATCTGAAGATAATGAATTATGTTCGATTGCGTTAGAACTGTACTTTGAAGAGAAAAAAATCCGTTATTAAATTCAGCGGAGGTTGAGTTTGTAAATATAAAAATTTTAGAAAATACAAAAATATTTCCCTCGGAAGTTGTCTTCAACATCAAAAAGGAAAAAATAAACTTTCTAAAGCAGTGGTAAAATATTTGAAAAGGAAATTAGAAGGTTTTGATTATTTGCAAGATGATGTCAAGGGAAGAATTTTTTTATTTTTTAAAAAAACAAAGCTTCGATAATGCGCTCTGAATGAAATTTCTGTCTCAAAATATTTTATCCATTAAATTGATTTTCTATATTCTTTTCTGTAAAAAAATTGTGGAACTTTCTACGATGTCTTAAGTATTATTTAAGTTGAAATTTTGAGGTTAATTGTTCAGACCAGTCCATACTGGGATACAGATACTCCAATTTGAAAATATATTTGAATATCTTATTACATGCAAAATTAATACCATTGAACTTAAATTTCATCATTTGTGTGATCAATTTATTCAGGAATGGCTCTGGTGCCAAAAAACTAAAAAAAAGCAACTCAAACCATTCATTGCTGCAGAAAGAAAATTAACTCTCAATGTGACACTGAAATTTTTCATGTTATTTTTCTAATGCATTATTAATGCGCAATCAAATGTAATTTTTTACATTAGTTGTAATCCATTAAATATATATAATGAAATCATTGTCGAAAAACTCCCTTTCATTGAAGTTACATTAAAATACTTGGGGTCTTTTTTTAATCGAAATTCTAGAAAAAATATTAACATATAACAGTTTTTAACGACCAATTTTCATCAATATACTTCCTAATCATTTTAACCGTAAATGATAAAAAAATTACTAAACTCACAGCGATATAAGATACTGTTAATGCATTCAAAGTATATCTTCTTCGTTCTGTTTTTAATTCAATACTTTAAAGAAATAAGTTTGTAGCAAAAACCAAATTTAATTATCGTAGAAAATAATACCATAATCTTTAATTTAAGAGCAAAAACTATTTTAAATTGCACAAGGAGAACCAAAAGGAACGTTTTTAATTTTTCTTTTGTCTTTCCCTATCAGAAAAGGAAACTGCAAAAAAAGTAGGCTTGTTCAAACTGCTGAAAACCGGAATTTGCGTTTGAGTTGATAATTAACATCCATAAAAAGAAGAAAGTGAGAAAGTGGCTAAAAAAAGTAATGCCAAGTAGTAATTAAAGTTTTTTCAAGAACGTATTCTTCCGAAGTAAATTGTCATAGGTTAGTTTGAATGTCAAAAATTCTGATCTAAGGAATTTGTAATGTTTCTTGTATGTGAAAATGAATAAATTGAAATTCTTTTTCTATCTTCAAACGAGCAAAAGTTGAGCAAATATGTTAATTGGTCTTCTTTAACTAGTTTAAGAGCGATAAATACTGAAGAGAAACCAAAAAGAAACAACGGTTTTCTTAAAATATTTCTTACTATGAAATAAGATAATGATTCAGTTCGTTTTATGTACCGTTGAATAAATATATTGAGGAAGATTAAAAAATCTTCACAATGCCTTAAAGAATTTTAATTGAAGTTATATTTATTTTTGTTCTATTTGCTTTTTATTCGGATATCTATTTTTAACCAATAATTAAATTATAATTAGCACTCTCAAAAAGGAAAGAAATAATGGAGGTTTTATTAGTTAAGTATATATGGTTAATACTAAAATGAAAATTATTAGAGTCTGTGAGTCACAGATAGAAGATAATTAATTATTTATAATGGACTTATCTTCGAAAAGAAAACAGTTAGAAGCGATAAGAGGGTCTGGGCATATCTTTCAGTTTGAATACCACATTATCATAAAAACGTTCGTGGTTTCTACGAAATATTGCTGAAGTCATTTTCTATGTTTCACTTGGACTTTTTCGGTCTTTTATATAATATGCTAATATCTGGATAATAAATAATGTCGCTTTGTTCTATAAAATTTCAATAAACAAACCACCCTCAGAAGAAACAAATGATCTTCTTTAATAATTGTAAAAGTCTGAAAATAACTTCATATCATTTTTTGTTTCATTTTATATAATTGCATTAATACTTTTAGCTCTAGAAATATTTAACTGACGATTAGTAGCTTTTTATGCTTAGGATTTCATAACTATACAAAAAAAAGCCCATAGCAAAATAAATGAAATATTTATGTATTCAACTCTAATAATGCAAACATCATGAACTAAAATAATATGCTTGTAAAATGTATAAATTTCCTATTTTGTTGCTGTAGTAAATTATTAATGTATATTAAATTTTCAATTATAATAGTTGTTACATAGTCATCCATTAATGTGTTAAACTACAGTTAAAACTATTTGAAAGTTGAAGTTGCTGACAGAAAATTGAGCATTTTATCTGAATGAAATTAAACAGAAAATATAATACACATAATTACTTCTAATAATCAATTCTGATCAAATGTACTACTTTTTAATTATTTTGACATTTAATAACAAAAATTGACAAAGATGCAGACATAAATGTGACTAATAATTCACTCCGAACAAGACCACTAATTATACTTTTGAACTTATTTAAAAAGAAAAAGAACCACATTTTAACAAAACCAGTAACTCATTATCGAAGAACGAAACTAAATCTTTATTTTATGTCCAAAAACACTTTAGAATTTGACAAGAGGAACAGGAAGAAAAGTTTTCTTCGTAATCTTTATTCTTTTCGATAAAAAAAATAAATTCCTTCAGAATAGACTTAGCTGTTAATGTTGAAAACCATAATCTGTGTTTCCGTTGGTAATTACCAACATGGAAAAAGAAAGTGGCGGAAAGAAAAGTAATGTGAAACCGAGTAATTATTGTTTTTTCATCGACATTTCGTTCAGAAATAAGTTTTTATACCTTATTTTAAGGGTCAAAAATTCTAAACAGTTTAATTCTTTTTTTTTCGGAAAAAGTAAGTAACTGAAACACATCAATCGTTGTCCATGATCAATGAAGTAAAAGTTGAGCAAATTACTAAATTGGTCTTCTCTTATTAGTTTGAGGGAGGTAAAAAACGTTAAAAGCTATGCAGCTCTTGGTTTTTTTTATCTATATTTTATCTATAAACAAAATGTTGCAACTTTTATTTATTTATTTATATTTGACAAGGTATATTGCGTAAAAAATAGGAAACTTGTAGAAATTTATATCTAAAGTTGAAAGAGAAAATAATGTAAAGCTAATAAAATGCTGAAAAAAATAAAATGATCTGAAAGTTAAGGTAAAGAAAGTTCAAAAGAAAGTTCTTTTATTTGTTGAACTATATGATAAAATTCAGAAAAAAATGGTTTTCAAAGAAGGTTTGAACTAATATAAGAAGAATGTCTCATGCAAGAATTCGAAATACAAGTTAGCGAAAAAAATTTAAGAAATAGTTCACCACTTTTTTTGTCTAGTGAAGCCATCGATGTACAGAGATTTAAAAAAAGTAAGTTTTTAGTTAATTTCTAAAAGTGCAATTTATAGAGACAAAAAAGAGCATAAATTAAGTTTTCTGATCCTTTCCAGAAAATCCTTTTATCGCACAAAGCTGCGAAATTATTTTCGAAGTTATGAAACTTTACAGCCATGTACAATGCTGGCAGAATCAATGCTGTACTGGTTTCATGGGTGATGCTGTAAAATGCTATTTTTTAAAAATTGTAAACAGCTGCAATTAATCAAAACATTCTTTGATATATACCGTAGTTTATACATAAAATTTGTGTTGCCTATTAGTAGGGCTGTCAGACCTTTTTCCACACTTTACCATAAACAAACATTTAAAATAAATCTTTTTCATTGCGTTATTTTCAGTAGCTAATACGTATTATCTATTTAATATTCAAGTTCTTTTGCCGCATTTTATAAAATCATTAAAAAGCAGAATATGAAAAAATGAAAAAAAAAAAATACATCCCTGTATTTAAAAATAATATAAAAAGAATGAAGAAAACCTCTGTTAGAATGCTTAATTAAATCTTTCCTTTTGTTTAAAGAGCTACACTCAAGCTTAATCTTCCAATCCTTGTCCAGGACATATACCATTTTTTTCTCTAGCTAGAGGGGGAAAAACACCGCCCTTGTTACCTGCTCTAATCTCTGTTTCAGTGTCTCTTATTTTCTTATTTTCATCGCTTCTAAGAGTTTTAATTAAAAAATTAATAACTTTTCCCCTCATTTTTACTGAAAGTGTTAAACTTTCTAAAATAAAATTATTGTTTTATTGTACCCGGGACAAATTTTTTGTTTTCTCGATCAATCAATGTATTCAAAAGACATATGATAAGATATAATCCATTTTAATTTTTAACTGGGCGTCCCAATTGCAGAGAATTAAGAAAATATATGGACATAGGCAGACTGTTAACCTTCGGTCGGGCACAATACAATTGCTAATACATTCCGGCGAATCTCATATCTGAGATTAAAGGTTAAATTTTGTGCTCAGGCTTAACGAAAAGCTTAGCAAACTCAACAGTTAGGCGATAAAAGGCAATATTTGCGTTTTTAAATAACTTTTTTTCTTTCCTTGCAATTTCAACTAACAAAATTTCCAGGAATTCAGGAGGGAGTTGACGTTTGTTTTCCAGTACGGTTCCTTAGCAATGATAACTGTTGCCGATGAGAGCCTGAAATAATTCGACAATTTTGAAATAATATATTCGAAATAACGATCAATAAACGTTGAATTAGGGTCTGGGACACAGGCTAACGAGATTTTGCAGGTATATAAAAGAAATATTGAGGAAAATTTGGGAAATCAAAAATACAAACGTAATCGGGTGCAACTCATCTACCAGATTGATGTGCTCATCACGTACATCAGAAGAGCACTAGAGAAAAAAGCACGATACCAGGAAGGGTCTAGAGGTTCCACACCTTTCTCAAAAACCCGCACTCAGGTACAAAAGAATATGGGTGCTTCATCTCGCAGATAGACGAACCCGACGGACGGTTAATACTAGTTTGGTTAAAATAAAACTAAAAATTTTATACTACAGTTCTAATTATTTTGTTAATGTTCTAATGCAAAAAGAGCTAGAATTATATTATAAAGATATACAGCATAAATTAATAATCATTTCAAAAAGTTAAAGAATTGGTCTGACCGTTATGAGTAGCATTTGCACTATGCGCAGTAGATTCAGAAATTCCCGTGGGCCGTAAATCATACGAGAATCAAATGTATCATATGAGCTTGCATTGACCACCATTAATTATTTCGAATTTCAGTTGAGTAAAACTTCGGTCCAATTCTTTGAAACTAATCGTAGAACTAGGTAAATTTCTGAAATATAATTTCTAATATCGTTCAAACGAATGCAAAAGTTCAATAAAGGCAGGCAAAGTTTGCCGAGGCTGAGGATTCGATGAATTGTAATGCTGCTTATGAAAGGCGGCATTTCTTCTTATAAAACGATAGCAGAATTTGGACCTAAGAATGTCTTGAAACATAATTAAATATAAATTAACTCTAAAATCTTTAACCTTAAAGGTAATTTAAAAATTGATTCCAATTCAATTCCATCAAAAGATTTTTGAAGTTTTCGTTCTCATCGTAAAGAATGATAACAAATCGAATAACCGATAAGCCACCCTTTGTCTGAGGGAAAATTTCAGAAGAATTCCGAAATCCTGAAGCTGCACAGATATTTTAACAGAACGCGGGAATTCTCAAGTTTGGAAATGAGTCATGATAGGAGTTAACTTTAGTTAAGGTTTGTTTATTATGCAAAGCTCCAATTAGAAGTCTTCGGTTTCCGATTTCTGGTCGTATATCTTCAAAGTTTAAAGATTTGTTTTTCTTGTTTATTTTACTTTGATCCTTCGCTTCATTAAAGCTTCACTTTCGTTTGGAAGCATTGAATGTTGTTAAAACTTTAAATTGCATTGCATATCATCTATTTTTGATGCTAACTTGTTTCTCAATATTAATAGGCCATTCAAAAAGTGCTTAGTAAGGTTATGAACATATTGCTATTATACTGTTTTCTGTCATTAGAATTAGCTGTTTTATTTGCTCTAACTATTTTTCCTGCTTTAAATTTTGGGTATTTTCTTGTTAAAGCGACCAAAGAGATTGGCGACCTTCGGATTTCGCCAAGCTCGTAAGTTCAATGTTCTACCGAAGATACTAATGTTCCGGCTCCTGCGGCTAGCGAAACCGTAGGAAGTTTTTTTTAAGTTATGAAATCTTTCCAGTTCCCACTTAGATTTATTCACAAAAAAAGAAATATTCTTCTAAAACCAATTCGAATTTAAGAACAAATTCAAAATAAGCTAGCAAAAAAGTTTTACGTCTATAGGACTGTACGTTTTTATAGGCCTGAAAACGTTTTCAGCAAGATTTCACCACCATCTTGGCTATATATCTCGGTTGCTTGGCGATTCAATCTGAGTGGCCATTTTAATAAACAAGTACCAAATTTTGAATACCTTTTTTATAATTATCGTCTGTAATAATATAATGAAATCCAATCACGTCCGCTTTATACATCTCCAAGCATCGCGTTAATCTCATTGCGGAGGAAATGGTAAAATAAAGTTTAGTTATATGCCATGAGCAGTTAGGATTTTAATGTGACTATGGCATTATGAGAATCAATTTTGTTAGAAATTTTGCATTTTTTAATGATTTTATTTACACTGTAAAAAATCCACCTGAAAATTCAGGTGAAAATCTACTGATTTTAACGGAAAATTTCCATAATGTCTCGAAACCGGCATTTTTCCCTAAACAAACGGAAACTTTCAGTAAACAGAAAATCGGAAAGGCGAAAACGGAACTTGTCCATCTTTATGGCTGCCGTAACTGGTGTAACCGATTTAGAATTGGCGACAACGCGCACAATTTTGAATCCAAAATATATATACTTTCTGTTAAAATGTAACTAGGGAATTTACTGTATTTTTCATGTGTCAAAGAATGTTATATGGTCAACAAGCGTACTTTTGAAGATTTTATTCATAGATTACCTCCAAGTGAAAGCTAAAATATAATCCATTGTTTGTGTGTGTGTGCGTGTATTTCTTTTCTCCCGCCAAGCGACCTTGAATATGCGCCAAGAAAGCTGGGAAGGAAAAGTGAATAGTTTCCGCACTTTTGCGCATGCGCCGGGCGTATTTATTTTTATCAAAATAGCGGGAAAGCTCAGATTGGAAGGGTTTACATTGTCCAGAGCGCTGATCTAACAAAGAACTCCGGAAATGCAGCTCATATAGCCTGACACCACTTTACGTTGTAAATTCGTCTAGTACAATCTTCTGTTCTTATAAGGTAAGTGTTCCATTGTATATATTTACTTTTGTTATTTTAACTACAATTTACGTAATTTAGATTTTTGACTTTTCAAACATGTAAAAGGCGGACTTACTCGCAAAAACGGTCACGGAGTCGCATCCATTACTAGAGTGGATTGCTTACGAGGATATAATTTCTCGTTATCAGACAATTTCTCTTCAAAAAACGAACCTTTCCTTTCAACACAGCAAATATCAAGAATCAATTGGAGATATTCCCGCCATGTTCACTCTAACTCCTTGGCTCAAAAATAGAAGAGAGGATATTATTATTGCACGACTTTTAACCCGGATGATTATTACTCCGGCGCTATTGCATAGATTTGGTTTACATAATTACCCTCGTTGTCAAATTTGTAATCGTGACAATAACATTGAACACATTATTTTGTTCTGTTCCAAATACTCCAATCATAGGTCTATCCTCTATGCAAAACTTAACTTTGATCCTCAATTGTGTTCGTCTTTAAAAGCCTTTTTTCAAAATGCTGTTTCAGATAAGCGGCATCTTAGGATTCTTCTTCAATCTCTGAAATCTTTTGACATTTATTAAGCGCACCTTTTTTGGTTTTTTTTTGAGTGCATCTTTTTTGACATTTATTGAGTGCATCTTTTTTGACATTTATTGAGTGCATCTTTTTCACTTTCTCGTATACGATGTATACAAAGAGAAAGTATTGTAATCGTCAAAAAAAAATTCGAACTCGAGATTTTGACGAATCTCCACTTAGAAAGTATACGAGAAAGTTTAGGAGACCACTCCCGCTGGTTATTTCTCAAAACAACAAACATAAGATTGTTATCTAATTTCATTGTTTTGAAGTTCTTTTATTTGTTTATTGGATAATTTTGTGACTCAACTTGAATATTTTATCTTTTATTAGGTGTGTAGCAGATATAAATCCCAGCAGGGGCACAAAAGTTTCTCCTAAAGAAAAAGTAAAGCATGGCTGTATAACAAAAAAAGTTGTGAAGTTGGCAACAGCCATAAATGATTATGAAAAAATATTTAAATTATAATACATGAAACTAATGTATTATTTGTAAACTAAGTAATTTATAACCAATGTATATATTAAAATTTTTTAAAATGTAATGAGAAATATGTGTGTTGATAAAAGTTTTAAAAAAATCATTGCCTGCTATTTCTTTTTATAAACCTCTTTATGTCAATTACAAAGAATAGTTCTAAGTTGCTTTATCGGGTAAGAGAGCCAAACAAAGTTCTTTTTGTTCAAACAAGTATAGTTTTCTGTGGCATGAGAATTGTAGATGAAATTTGAAAGAAAATTGGGTTATTAGTTTTTATTTGAGTGTTAGAATTGTGGTGACCTTAATATTGCATTTATTAAATATGAATTCATACTAACAATGCAAAGTTGAAGTATTAAAAAAAAATGTATATTTGAAGAAAATTTTGTGAAAATGCAAAAATTTTAAACAGTATTTCCTGAATTTAATAAGAAAATTTTGTTAAAAATAGGGAAGAGTTGAATACCTCAAAAAAAAAGTTGAAGGAAAGCGCATTGAAGTATTTATAGGTGACTGACATTGTGTGCACATGGAGAGTTTTGCGATTGCACGTTCGAAAGAATAAATAGAAACAAGATATGGGGTTCAATTTCATCATCTTCTTTATGTGTGCATTGTGATTTTTGATTTGACAAATTTTTAAAGAGATTGAATTTGGTATGAGTAATTTTTTCAGACAAGTCAATTCACCCTTAAGTAGATTCTATTAGCAGTTGTACATTAAAAGTATTGCTTTTATTAAGAATAAGCAGCATAAACGTTCGTGACACATTATAGTATTAACCAGGAAAGTGTTGAAGAATATTTTGTGTATTTAAGATGGAAGGATTTTAATAATTTAATCTCAAACTCGTGAACTATTTTCAAAAAACAATTATTCCCCTCTCCTTCCAATGTTATATGCTTGCTTGCATTCCTTAAAATTCAAAAGTATTTTTTTTCCTCTAACGGGCTTAAGAGAAAGTAGATTGCAAAAAATCGATTGAAGGAATGTCTTTCTCAATTTATTCATGTTACTACTAGTTATTCCAACTCTCGATTTCTATACAAAAGTTGCATCATTTCATTGTATTCTATTGAAAATGAATTTTATTGATGATAAAAACTGAAGCATATTCTGAGTAAATTTGGTAAAAACGAAAATTAAAGAAAATGAATTCAATAGGGTATTGTTGAAAGTAGGGAGGAAAATAAAATAATGAAAGAAATAGAATAATGGCACTTCCATACATACTCAGAAAAAAAAGGACAGTAAATTACGGGGTCACATACTCCTTAAAGAGTGGAAAAGTGTGGATTTTGCGATAAAGGGTTGATCATGTCCCGGACTCATTAACTCGAAATGAAACACAAATACCTTTTTTAACACTCATTTAAATTTTTCGAATATTGTGCGCATGACTGTTTTAAGCCTTCTAATGAAAAACTTTGAAATTTTAAATATTTGTTGTCCATATTGCTTTCTTTGAAATGGCATAAAATCATAAATTTGGTTTAAATCGTAAAATCTATGTGCACTTAAAAATAAAATATGGCATTGGGAAAAATGTATTTCCGGTTAAGGAGCAAAAATTATGTATATTTTATTTAGAGTTACTCATTTCACTTTTGTAGCATTTTAAAATTTTGATACAAAGGGATAGATATTGTAAAATCCTGTGTGACGCGCAAATCATTCTAAAATTTAAAACAGTCGTTATCCTAGGTTTTTTCTTAATATGTACTTTCTACTGAAAATTATCATTTATGTAAACAATAGATCATAATACTCTCATTAATAAATTTTAAATGTGCTTTGCAATTGATAAGAGCTCTGGACGGCCTCAACTATTTGTTTCAAAAATCGCATCTTTCGACACTAAAGGGGAACTTTAAAAAAAGAATTTCTGTTAAAACACAGAAAAATCAGAAACAGAATTTCCTTGAAAACACGGAAAAATCAAAAACGGAATTTCTGTTAAAAAACTGAGAATTCGAAAACGGTAAAAGTAAAAACGGAAAAACCAAAAACGGAATTTCTGTAAAAAAACGGAGAATTGGAAAACGGTAAAACTAACAACAGAAAAACCAAAAACGGAATTTTCTGTGAAAAAACGGAGAGTTTGAAAACGGTAAAACTAACAACGGAAAAACCATTAACGGAATTTTCTGTGAAAAAACGGAGAGTTTGAAAACGGTAAAACTAACAACGGAAAAACCATTAACGGAATTTTCTGTAGAAAAATGGAGAAATGTTTTACGAAACGGAATATTGCCGGCAACATTGCTGCCGGTACTTTTTCCGTGATTTGACGGATATTTTTTTTACAGTGTAACTTCGCTCATGATTATAACCACAGAATTTAGTAATTGATTTTTCGCTCCCATTCTGATATACTGGAGAATTTAAATTTCGCAAATATGTGGTTTTCCGATGACAATACAGCATTTCAGAATTTTCAGAACTTAAATGCCAGTTTAGAAGAAATAATATTTTGTGGTTAAGAAAAGAAAGATTTGTTTTGACAACTTCTATTTTAGAAGAAATATAAAAAAACTTGAAATATTTTTTTGAAATAAACCACTGAAAACCTGAGCATTTACTTCGAGCGAATTACGGATCTATTGAGTCGATTGAGTCGACCACACTATAGTTTGAAAGAAAGAAAAGAAAAAATACTTGTCCTCAACGCTGTTTTTTTTTTCTCTTCACAATTTCCAAATCCAATTAAAAATGTTTTAAATTTAATAACGTCTCTTACAAACAATATGATGTCAGGAAGATGCGAAGGAATCTTCATCTCCCTTTGATGTTTTTCCCGGGACAAAAACACTCACAACAAATTCTAAAATTTCACTTTTCTTCTCTTTTGCTCAAAATTCGATTACACTTCAAAGTTCATTCGACTACCACTTCTTTCAGAACTATAGAATCCTCTTCGAAAAGTCAAACACGCTGCATTTTCACCTGCAGCTCTTTTGGCAGATGGAAACAATTATTTGTCTTCCAACGTATGACGTACGAATTGGCAAAAGGTTCGAAAACAATCCGAAGGCAGAAAGTCATTACTGTCACGTTAGAAACAGGATGCAAAAATACAACAAAGAACGGGAAACAGTGTTCCATGACTCCTGGCAATTTTGAAACAAAGGAATGCTTAGATTAAATCCCGAAAAATTTCAACTTCAATATTGAATCTCTTGATTATGGTCTTAGAAACACCTTTTTATCTTTCTGCTATTTTCAAAGTTTTACTCTGTGTACATGCTTCTTGAAGTTATTTTTTTCTGTCCTCTGTGCTTCGTTTACATGAATTTGGTTAGAATAAAACTTTTCATCATTAGTCAAGACAGGAAACATACGGGAAGTATAAAAGGAAAGCTGATTTCTTCTGCAGTTTTATTTTCCTGTATGCGAAATATAGAAAGAGAATTGTAAGAACTGTAAACTTCAAAAAACCTACCTCCAAATTTTAAAGAATCTTCACGCTTCAGACCAATAAGAAATTTTGGTTTTCAATTCTTGATAAAGTTCAGTGCGATTTTTTGTTATTATTATTATTTATTTTGTATTATCTAATTAATTCAATTATTTTGCATAGATTGTTTGTTTTCAATACTTCTTATAATTTTCTTCCTTACATATATTTAAATTTTTTGTGCAAAAGATTGTTTCTCACTGACTCAAATGTTTTGTATACTTACTTCTGTAAGCCTCGTTTTGTACATTTGTGGTGCACTAGGAGTATGTCATGTTCAATAATAAATAAATAAACAATCATTTGCGGAATTGTGTCTGTCGGTAAAATTTATAACTGAAAAACGCAACGAACTAGAAAGTCAAAATTTGGAATGTAAACCAAATCCGTACCGAGTTCGGTACCAGCCGAAATTTTAGATATCTATCAGATTTTGGACGAATTTTATTTTTTGTCTGCTCGTTTGCATGTGAACACGATAACTAAAAGGAGCAGCGAGTTAGATATAAACTTTTGGTTTATGATTTTATCATCAGAATTGGATATGTGGATCAAGTTCTGGACCAAATCCATTTTTTGGATTTTCCATTTTTACTTTCTCGCATACGAAGTACACAAAGAGAAAGTATTGTAATCGTCAAAAAATTCGAACTCGAGATTTTGACGAATCTCCACGTTTTATACCTCCCCGAGTCCGAAAAACACAATTTTGGAATTATGTCTGTCTGTGAACATGATAGCTCGGAAACTATTAGAGCTACGGGAATGAAGTTTGGTATGTGGTCTTTAAACATAATTTGTAGGTCTCTATCAAATTTTGGACAAAATCCGTCAAAGAGAAGTCTGTCTATTTGTATGTCCGCGGTCATGTGAACGCTATAACTCAAAAACTTGAATAGCTAAATGGATAAAATTTGGTACACAGTTTTATCGTTATGAATGTAGGTCCGTATAAAAGTTTTGGCCAAATCCGTCAAAAAGAGGCGTTCAAATTGCATATTCAATTTCTTTTAATCCGATTCTCATGCGCATGCGTATTGGTAGCAATCTGTTATTGTTGTAAATTTTATTTACAACAATAAATAATGTTTTCAAGCATCAATTGTCAACAATTTTTTTATTGTTGTAAATCAAACCGATCTCATTATTTCAGCAAATCTTTTACTCACGCGCTTTTGCAATTGTTACGGTTGTGGTAGTATAAATTGTTTACTTGGGAATTCAATTCCAAAGAAAGTGCATTGCCTATTTTATCGCGCCTGCTTCAAAGTAATATTTTTTTGAAACGTGGCAACAGATATTTGATTTCAGGTTTGTTTGTTTTTTTGTTTTGCTTTCTCGTATACGAAGTATACAAAGAGAAAGTATCTCCACTACGAATCTCCACTAAGAAAGTATACGAGAAAGTTTAGGGGAGACCACTCCCGCTGGTTTGGATTTATTATTTGTATTTATTATATGTCAGTGAAATACAATAAACTAGACGCAAGAATTTTATTATGTGATCATAATACCTAAACTTTTGAATAGTGCCAAATTTTGCAAGAAAGAAATAAAAGAAATCAAAAGACGCCAAAAAATTCATTTAATTATTTAAATATTCGATTAACATTATGCCTCTTTCCTCTCAACTCTATCCACCTTCCAAAAACTAAGCTTCACATACTTCGAAGTAATCAAGCAAAACTTTCCGATCCCTAACTCGAAAATGTAAATAAAGATTCTCTTATCTCCATTTCTTCCTCGTTTTTTAAAAAAAAGGCCTAGCAAATAACGCAAAACAAAACTTTCTAAAACTCAAGCATTGGTCTTTTTCATTGCTTTTTTTGCTTAGAACGAACCATATTGAAAAGTAGTTGTTATGTTCACTAGCGAAGCTGAAGCTTTCTTAAAAACGGCATAAGTAAACAAATTTTGTTTTCGTTGTATAGTAAAATTGTGGGTGAAAAGTAGTGGAAAGTGTATTGCTACGTCCAACTCGAATTCTGTTTGATGGATTCCATTAGATGGATATTTAAAATTTTACAATATGCTCCCTTTCAGCTTTTGGTGAAGTGCCTTTTTATTTCCGATTTTCAGCTTATTGTATCAGACCGATATTTTAATGGAAAAGAGCAGTTATTATTTTTTTCCACTTAGGCACGTTAATCGTTTGCGAGACGAACTTCGTTTCTGTTTTTAATGTCTTCAACGTATCAAGACTTTCAAAAGTATATCTTTACTTAGTACTCATACACGAAGTAAAAAGAATCCTCATAAAATCGGTACCGAAATTTTGATGAATCTCTACAATTTAGACCTCCTGATCCGAAAAACATATTCCTGTTTACACAGTTGAGGGGGGTCCACGAGAAGGATGGTCACATTGAAGTGCCATCAAATGCCCTCTCGAAGGAAATTATTTTATTGAATAAAGAACTATTGTGCACTGCAATTTCATCTCTGAAAAAATTTGGGACAGTTCATTTGCTGTATTAAAGCGGTTTTGCACTGCAATTTCTTCTTTGTTTTCTATTTGCGTAATTCTCAGTTGTATAGACCACAACAGCGCCAAATTTTCGCCTATCGGCAACTTTCGGAACTAATGACATTTTATTCCAGAATATTTTTTCCCCGTGTCGTCATTAGTCACCTCTACCAAAATTGATGGCATTTCAGCTGATAGATCGAGATACAGAAGGCTCCAAGTACTGTCAGTCTTAAAAAAATCACCCTGTTAATATATCTCTGATCTGTACATATTTATTATTTCTAATAAATCGTAGTTAAAGCAATTAGTAAATAATTCATTAATAATTAAATCGGCCGCTTTCATAGTTGGTTATAATATTGCGATCAGGACAGAAACTCAATCTGTCTCTAAAGGGGATAAGTGGGTAGTCTTAAAATATATTTTCGTAGCAATTATATAATCAGAAATTTCTTTGTTTCGAAAACAGCCTAATTTTTATACAATTTTATTTAACTTCACTTGTTTCATGTTCATGAAGATGGAATTTTACAATTGATTTTTTCTCAGTTCTTAATGGGCTAGAACAATCTTCATAAAGTTCTTCACCCACAACTTTTTACTTTCTTAAAAATAATCGGCTTTTACTATTTTATCTGAATATTTTTTTACCATGTTTTAAAGTCGTTTTCTCAATACGCATTGTTTTTTTGGAGTCTTCAAAAATTGACAAGTCATGACGTATGACAGTTTTTTTAACTCCTAAACGAAGACTTTATTTCGCACCATACACTTTGGCGCAGCATAATAAATAACGGTTTAAGCATCAGAAAACGCCATCAAATCAAATCAAATCAAATCAAACGGGCGCAGTTGCATATTCTTGTTCACAGTACACTATATTAGATTTTCAAAACTTAATTATCAGTTCATTGATCAATTTAATGAAATTGTGCTTCTTTAGTATCACATCTGGTAGTAAATTTGATAAAAAAAATTGGTTTCAAGATTTCATAACATATAATAGGGTGGTCGAAAAAAAAAAATCGATTTTTCCGAGTTTAATTCTAATAGGGCTCATAAGTTGTGTATTACCATGCTAATCAATAGAAAAATATAGAAAAAATTTTACTTTTAATCTTCAGTACGAGGGGAAAGAATAAAATGACAAAAAACAACAATATTCAACTCTACAGGCTTCAGATTTTGGTTTCTAATACCATCTATGTACTTTATTTTTGTTGCCTGATGACAGAAAAATTATATTTAAAATGCATGCACTTATTATATTCAAAATATTTGAACCAAATTTTGAGTTCGCGCAAAAGGCCTTAAGATTTAGTTTAGGTGAAAAATGGAGATTTTTACAGTTTATAGAAAAGTTCATTGTTATATTTTAAATTATAAAATGCAATCTTTCTATGTTTCGGACGGTATTTGAAGGACGGATATCTTTCAATGGTAAATTAGACAGGAGTGTATGTCTTCATAATGTAGTGAAAAAGCATTTTGGGTTTGTAGGGCTTGTTTGGAAAATGAACAAGCGTAAGATCCGGTTGGAATATGTCAATCATCGGGAGTGACTGAGAGGTCCCGGATATCTTACGGCCAGATCTGGAGCGCATTGTCCTGTTTGGATTGCTCTGACAATTGAAAGAAGATACTGTTGACCTTTACTAAGATCAGTTTTATTTATATATATTTCATCTAACTGAATTGCTTCGAAATTTATAATGGGCAATTTCTCACAATTAGTCAGTTGTTTTACTAATTTCCCAGAAAATGACGCAGGTCCCGTCGTCTGTAATCGACCCCAGTAAGCGACCAAACGTGTTTTAAGGGACGAAGAATTCTGGAAATACTTCCTAAATACTCATAAAAGGCAGAGAGGGATGACTTAGTCAGCTACTAATAAGAAAGGAATGAACGGGTGACTAGTTTTCTACGACTCTGAATTTTCCGAGGGGGTCGTCCTCCCTAGTTAACTGTTCCTTCGAGGCAGTAATGTCATGAAAAGGTTGTAGTTGCCTTAGATGCCAGGCAGGCAATTACTAATTCATTCCTTAAGTGCTGACTGAAATCTCTTCATGCGACGTTTAGGGAATTTATATCTTCCGGCATAATAACGATTTGTATAAATGAAGTAAACAATTTATATCATCATAGCACTTATGTCTGAACTTGACAAAAGAAATTCAGTTTGTTGTATTTACAAAGATTTTTCCTTGAAATTAGACAGCTCATATAGATCTGATAATTTCTGTCACTTTCAATTTCTAATGAATATATTTTTCCCTTAGAAGTCTTAGAACCACAAAGAATTCATTGACTGAAAGTTTGCAATAAGATTCTGATTCTTTTCTTTTTTATTCTTCCGAATGAATTTCATAACACATCAATTGAACTCTGTGTCATTCTTAAAGTATAAATTTAATCTAGCACAGAAAACTTACCGGACTTTCTTTTTAATTCCTTTTTCTCGGTACTAAATTTGTAATTCCTTTTGTCCAAAAAACTCATTAAAATTCTAATATAAACGAGGCATATGCACATTTTTACGGAATAAAATGACATGCAAATCTCAAATTTCAAGGGCTTTCTATCAAGTTCTTGCGAAGGCAGGCAATTATATTCCCTGATTATTCTCATAATGAGTTCGGAATTAAGAATAATGACTTCTTTTGAAGCCATGTAATTGGCAGTGATTTCTGAAATGATTAAATCTGAAATAAATTTCCCCCAGCACAGTTCGTAAAATAAAATTGGAACATAAAAAAATATATGGTAGCTGGGAAATGAAATCGAAGTTATTGGATGATTGCAAATAGAAATTAATTTCCTGATGGAAGAAGTTCGGATTTTTTTTTCTTATTGTGTTAATTCAAGAAATTATTCTGATGAATACTTTCTCCTTTGTGAAATAAGTATTTATTGTACGGATCTTATTAAAATCTGAAATAAATGACGAATTATTATTGCCTCTCTTTCCGGTCTATGTTTTAATATGCATGAAATGTTTTACTGTTTTTGAATATTATAACAACACACATATAAGGTTCTTAGGAAATAAAATCGTATTTTGCTCATTCCTCCTTACTCTGCAGATGTCGATTAATAGGAATAAACCTCTTTTGAAGAGAGGATTTAGAATAGTAAGGGTCGCCATGGACGGCGATCAACGTGTCAAGCTTCCGCTCAGCGTCAAACAGAAACCAGCGGGAGGGTCTCCCAAAACAATTCCTCTGTTCTAACAACTGGGACAAAAATTACTAGAAAGCAAACGAGCGAGCGTCCTAACGCAGTGGAGAAAAAAGTTTGAGAACGGAAGTTGGATGGACAGGCGGGTAGAAGTGGAAAGGATAGGCGCGAGTGAATCGCGCAATTACGCAATAACGGCCTCGCTTCATTGTGTGAAGAGAAAAGAGAAATAGGCGATTTGAACACCTTCTTTTCGACAGATTTAAGTGAAAATTGGGCACGGATCTACAATTATTGTTTGCAGGCCTCATAGAAATTTTTATTTCTCAAAGCCGTAGGGTTTACGAGTTATAATGTTTAGAAGTATGAGATTATACAGACCGACGGACAGTCAACCCTTCGACGGACTTGGTTCAAAATTTAATACAGAACTACATCCCTCCTGATAAGAATTTGAACCAAATTTTATCCACCTAGCTATTCAAGTTTTTGAGTTATCGCGTTCACATTCACACGGATATACAGACAGAAAGACTTCCCGTTGACGGAGTTTGTCCAAAATTTCAAAGAAGCCTATAAATTATGTTTAAAGATTGCAAACCAAATTTCATCCCTGTAGTTCTAATAGTTTTTGATTTATTGTGTTCACAGACAGACAGACAGACATAATTCCAAAATTGTGTTTTTCGGACTCAGGGAGGTCTAAAACGTGGAGATCCGTCAAAATCTCGAGTTCGAATTTTTTGACGATTACAAAACTTTCTCTTTGTATACTTCGTATACGAGAAAGTAAAAATGGTCTTTGCCCTAGAAAAAGATTGTTTATTAAGCTTGAGTGTAGCTCTTTAAACAAAAAGAAAGATTTAATTAAGCATTCCAACACAGGTTTCTTTCATTCTTTTTATATTATTTTTAAAGACATCCCTATTAGCACAAGATATTGTGCGATATCTCTATGATGTTGTTCGATATTCTGAATACCGTACAATATCGTGAAGATATCGCAACGATATTGTCGGGTATTTTGTGCTATTAGGGATGGATGTTTTTCTTTTCAATTTTTTGTATTCTGCTAAGTCACAAGAATTTTCCTTTTGAAAAATATACAAGCAGAATATAACTTTTCAATGTTACACACGTATTTTAGACACGGCATACCTTCCAAAATATATTTGATTTCAAATGAGGTTTTTTATCGTCTCAATTCCCTTAGACCTGGGAGTTGAAATCTGGTTTTCTATCCTTAACTTCGACTTCTTTTTAGCCTATGCATGTGACACTTAGTTGGAAAACTTTCATTACTTGCATCATCTTCCACTCTCTTTCATCCTCATGGTTCCACCCCTTATGGAATTAGAAACTCAACACCGGAAGAGATTGAATTTCTCTTATGTTGTATGTCCATCCGCTGGGAATGGGGAGAACCCACAAGTATGTGCATGAGAAGTGACCCGACGCTATTTGACCCCTGCGTGGGTGGGGTTCAACAATGCCGGTAAAATCCATCCCCGAGAACGGGTCGTACCCGCATCAGAAGAGGTTGGTGTATGGACCTGTCCATTTTATAACTGATCACATTACCCGTGTTACCAAATAATTCGGTAACAATGCACGACTTAGTCTGGATTGATGGTGATCATTTGTTGCATTACCTTATATCTCTGGACAAAAGGAATTTACCGTCGTAATCCGGTTTGTCGTCGGGAATTTTTTCATCTTACAAATGGTACAAATAAAATATATTGCAGAAAAGAACAAAAGTAATTTTCCTATCTAAATATAAGCAAGAAAATTCTGTTTGCTTACTAAAGATGAAATGTAGCCTTTTCTTCGCATATTGCATAACACGTTCAAAAAATTTCAAGAGGAATGTCTTTCTATGCTTAAAATAAAAAAAAGGAAAAATTAATTCAATTGCTTGATTTGATTCAACTGAAATTTCACATTCTTAGCTTTAAAAGGAAAGGAATTTGGTTTTGAAATAACCTTTGGCGAAAAAAGTATCCCTGAAACTATCTTTGAAAACTATTCTGTTTGGTAAACTTTCAAAACTCTCCCCCCCAAAAAAATGTTGAAAATTCAATTAATTTAATTGAAAAGCTCGCTTCTCTGATATTTAATCAGATTAAAACATTTCACAAAGAAGTCTTCGAGACGAATAAAGTTTCGTGCTTCTGAACTTACTCAGAGATAGAAGAATTAATTTTATTCGGATGGAAACTTTTTCTTATTCGTCTTCTTTTAAAGTAAATAAAAAGAACACCATAAAGTTAGTCATATTATCTGATTAGTCTTAAGCGTGCGAACGGCTTTTATTTTAAACTAGCTGTTACCTGCGACTTCGTGCGCGAAGAATTTGAATTATTATTATTTTTTTAAATTCACGAATGTAAATGTTTCGTTACATGTTTAAACGGGAAATTAAAAGTTTTGACTGTTGACAATACATAATTGGATGACTAACAGGAGTGTATGCTGTTATAGTTAGGTAATTTGTTTATCTATGCTAACACACTTTTGTATACTACGTTTTTCTTTTACGTTTTTTGCACGGATATAGAGGTTTTGTGGTCTCGACACACGTGAACACGCCATATATAGTTGTCCATGGGAAAAAATATGGTTTTTCTAAATGTACGCGTGCCCCTTTGAGTGTCTGGCCCTAATCTGGAAAATGCTAATTTTAAAGGGAATTGTTACATTTTGAACTAGGAAGGTAAATTCTTCATTATTATCGGAATGCGTGAAATTAAAAACACTCTCTCGTTTTTAAACACTCTCACGACGTTTGGACCTATGTGTGCAATTTGTAACCGTGCGCAGTGTCGGTACATCGAGATTACGTGTCAATTGTACTGGCACACCGACTTTTAATCTCAGTTTGTCGGAAGAGTACCCTTGATAATTCTAAAGGAGTTGAAGAGCTTGTTATCTGTTATATGAAGAAGCTGATGTTACTTGTTATTGCCCATTAGCGTATCTACAGGTGGATATTCTGTAATACCTCCCTCCATTTGTGACATATTTTTTTTATTTATCTGACCTTAACTTCCATTAATCAGTGCCAAAATTACCAATTCAACAACCATTCTCTTTCCTCATATATTCCCCGTTACTGTAAATTACTTCATTGTACTCAACGGTGTCATCAGGCCCTTATAATCTGTGGAATATACCATCCATCATGCTTATATGCCATCCACTTCTACCATTCAAAAGAATACATAAAACAAAATACTATGTCTTCGCATATTTTCCTTTAGTTATAATTAACATGAGTTTCTAAATTTTAATCTAAAAACTCTTGCAGCTATATCATATCTATGGATAGATTTCTGTCCCGACGTTAATTTATCGACAGCTTCTTGAATAAAATCTGATATGGAAAAGATACAAATATAAATAACTAAAATTAAATAGACTGCAAACTCGAAAAATGAAAATCAAGCGTCGAGTTGAGAAATTTCAGTTATTATTCCAAAAATAAATTTTTTATTTTCCCAGAAAGATCACATAATCGCGGTTTGCTTTATGATCACGTGATGTTTGACATTAAAAATAAGTTATCCCACGTGTAGTTTGGCTGTGAAAGCGTAACAAACAGACACACTTTCTCATTTAATATATTATTAAGGATTTATTATTTCTTAGGAAACGCAGGTAAAAATGACAGGTAATATGAACTGCGGTGATTTTTTAATCAAATTAAATAAGCTTTAGAATTCTTTAAGAACCAATGAAAACATGGCCAAACGATATTTAAAGAAATAAACAGAAAAAATAATGGCAAAGTAATTACACCGTTGCCTAGCAACTCATCAATATCAACTCTATGTAGTACCATTAAATTTGATTTATTTTAAAATCGTCTGCGTGTCAACTTTTTATTAAATTTTGAAAAATTAATAAAAATTGAAGGACAAATGTCACAGATATAAAATTGATATCATTAGAAAGGTACAATTTTGAACTTTAAGATGGTATAAAAATAATATTTGAGGGATAATTTGCTCCGAACTTACAGAGGAAAAAGGGTTTTGGTTACTTTTTAATTAACTGACTGTTTAATTAACTTCTGAGCTTTAAAAAGTTGACAGTAATCTTCCCCTGGTCCTAATTTATAAGTGTGCAAAGTTTGGTTGAAATTAGTAATGTGGTTTAGGAGGAGATGTGAAACATAGATACAAACATACAAATATACAAACCCACAATGACTTTTATTTATGTTAAGATTTTCAAGCATTATACCGTATAATAACTAAAACAATTTACGATTAACCATTATACTATACAGAAATTTTCATGTGCTGCTATTTAAATATACAAATTTAAATAATCTTTAGAACGAACAAAATGTTAATAAGAGTATGTATATTCGTGGAAAAAATAAGCCACCCCGTATTATTTTGCTGTCGTTCATCGCGTGTTAAAACAGCTGGCACCACTTTCAGCACATCCATTTAGGTGGACCATTCATGGAGGCTCCATTCAAACCACATAACAGGTCACTTCAATCCCCTGGGGATACTGTGTATACCCCTCCTCCAGCTTTCAAAACGGGACTCCCAGTCCCGCTTTACCGAGAGATCTTCACTCCCCTCCCCTTTTAAGGTGGTTTTCGCTTTTCTGAGAAAGAACCGCTCACTTTCTCCAGGATCCTATTTCAGTTTCATGGCCGAATGCGCCAAATGGAAAACGATCATCGGATATTCGCATCGACGACTAGTTTTGGTACGAGGCGCTCAAAATGGTGTGAAGCAGAGTGCTCGTGAAAGTCCTGCCTAAATGGATGGGTTAAAAAATGGAATGGAGTGTTGTCCCATCACGTTATTTGCTTGGAGTGGCGCATTCGTGAATAACGGTCTTAAGGAGTGGGTGCGCGTTAAACCTGTCGTTGTGGGTAGATAGTTATCCGCTGATGTTGTGAGAAAGTTTATTGTGGGGGGGGCATGTCACTTTTCCTCCTTATCATCCAGCCACGATTCGCCAATCTAAATCTAAACTGATTCGCAATCCTCTCATTGCAGTATTCATTTAAATATTTTAAGATGAATATTTTTAAACGCGATTACTGTCAACCTACAGAGTGCAAATTGTAGAGTCTCTGAATTTATGTTTCTCTAACACATTACTGATGTACAACGAAGCATTATTTTTAGATGCAAATCCATTAAATGTGTAATTACTTTACAGCTCCAAAAGAAAATTTTACGCTTTGCCATGCATTCCCTTTAGAGATATTTTAATTTTCTCTCCTGATTAACATGTGAAGAAAGTATAACATAAAAATATCTTTTGTAATAATCAAGGCTAGTCAATGAAATGCTTTATCGCAAATATTTAGAAATAAAGAGCACGCAGAAGTGAAAGCTACTATTAATTCTCTCTGCTCCTGTCATCTACCATCATTTTTTATTTTAATTTCTTAAAGAAATGAGTTTGCATTGAATCCAAGAACTAATTATAGAATTAACGGAAGCAAATCTTCAATTTATGACCAAGAATTTTCTAAAGTATGACATAAAACAGGAAGAAATGTCTCTTCTCATTCAGTAAGGAAAAATACTTAAAAAGTGTGCTTTGTTCGAAGTGTTGAAAACTGTGAACTGCGTTCCAGTTGATAATTGTCATCAGAAAAGAAAAAAAAGAAATTAACGGGAAAGGAATGATGCAAAACAGTAATTACAATTCTTTTATCGACAATTTCTTCCGAAGTAAGTTTTTAAAAGTTACTCTATATGTCAAACATTCCGATCAGAGTAATTTTTTCTTCGATCCATCAAATCCATCTTCAAGCAGCAATTGATTACAATTTGAGAAAATAAGTGAAATGTGTTTCTTCAATACTTTGAGAGACGATAAAAATAAAACGAAAGAAAATGAAAATATTTATGTTTATAAATATTTTATATCTTTGGGACAAATATGATCTGGGATTGTTTATAAATGTGCATGGATCAATAAATATATTAAACACAATCAATAACTTTTCAAAGCGATTCAAAGAATTTTGCATGAGAAGTTCCAAGGTTTTTGGCGATACATAGAATACACGGCAATGGGATCTGCCTGTTAATGTCTTTTGAGATGGAGAATGTTTCGAACGATAACAGAAAGGGAATACTTCTCTTTCCAAGAAACTCTCGCATTTTCTATCTTCAGCGACGAAAATTTCGGCCTCTCTGCGTTGTGGGGGTTGAATGGTTTTTCTCCTTTTTTGTGTAGTTTGGATTCTTTGGGCATGGATGGAGATCGCAGGGTCCGAATTGGCTGCATCAACTAGCCTGTAAATTATTTGCGGATATTGAAGAAATTTTCTGTAGAGTACATTGGTTAGTCTTGCTAAGGAAAGGTGTAATGAGTGCATACGGATTTTACCACATCACAAATTTATTCTGAGTTTGAACTCTTTTGGCATTAATATTTTTTATACCATCATAATATAATTATCAAACATTATATTAAAAATTGTATCTTCATTTCATTCTGATGTCTTAATTGTTTTATTCATTTCGTCAATCTTTGAGCTAGTATTATTCATTCCTAATCTTGACCGCTTTTAGTGAATAACGAAATGGTTGAACGTTTAGTGAAGTTTTTTAATGAGTAGAATGAAAACCCTTTTCAAGAAAATATATACAGGGAAAGAGATGTCAGATGAAAGTAGAAGTGAGTTGAAAAAGAAAGATGTAGGGTCGGGCGTGGAAATTGGGAACAAGTAGTCATAGGGAACGGTGAATTAAAGAGCGCACTGGTGAGGCCCTAGCGAACTGAAATGCATGAGCTTTCATTAAGACACTGTAGAGGAAGCAGAAAACACTTTCCTACAGTTTTCAATGATATTTGGTAACGTTTTTTGCCTTTAATTGCAATCGTATTCAGAAAAGTGAAATCAAAATGTCTTAAGTTCGATTTTCCGTTCTCTATGCCGGTTATATGCAAGCTAAGTTGTTAATTTATATATTTCTTAAAGGTGTAGGATATAAAGTTTACGAAATCAATAATGAAGAAGCGAAGTCTAAAATTCGCTTTGTTGAAAGGCGATGATCATTGTGTATTTGGGAGACATGTTTACCCGAAATAACTTTTATCCAGAAAATATAAATAAAAAACTCAAAAAGCTCATATTTTCCTTCGAACGTGATATTATGAAAATTAAAATATAATCGGAGCGAAAGACACTAAAATTCCTATATTTACAAGTACTCAACCTCTGCTGAATTTAATAAGCAGAATTTTTTTGTCTTCAAAGTAGAGCACTAATGCAATCGAACATAATTCATTATCTTCAGATGGGACAGTTTATTTCATCATGTCTGGGGATCAAACTCATGGAGGATCAAATTTTTGATCCCTTGACATCATTCTTTTTAAGAGAATTCCTTATTTGAAAAAGGGTTTTTGAGGTTCGAAATATTATAGATCGGGGTGCACAAAACTTGTTTCGTCCCTGAAAGTATTTGTTGAAATCTTCACCCGACGCGCGGAGTGACGTCATCACCCTCCACCCTTTTTCTCCTCGCGGTTCAACTTTACTGCTTTCCCCACACATTTCAGTGGAGTTGTTTACTGCTTCTCCCCTATTAAGAGAGATGCGAGGATGCGACATGCACCACATCCACTTGTTGCAAAGTTGCAGTGACGTTTATAAAAAAAATATAAGCGGCCGCCATTTTTGTTCTCTTTCGGTCTACTTCGTGCTTTCGCCTCCCGCTAAGTTCGTTTAATTAATTCGTTTTTCAGACTTTTTAGTGGAAGGAAAATGGATTTCTCTGCATCAATGGCTAACGTGTGCCACTAATTATGCTGCAATGTGAAAATATATAATTTGCATCAAATTAAAGATTTAGTTAGAAGTCGAATTCTATTCTGGCATCCGGACAGAAACCAAGACTGCCCTGATAGATACAAAGAAGAAATTTTGAATCAGTACGAATCTTGGAGTGTATATAAACTAATGGACAGATGACTTCAGAACGGCATATAGTTTTATGCCAAAAAACTATTTAAATGGAGATACTACCCGTTATTATTTTACTGACCAGCACCGATTGTTCAATTATCAGTAATGTTATTCTTTGCTTTCCCAATATCGTTATTCGGAAAATATTTTGGTTCAATATTTTAAAAAATACCTGAATGACATTAGATATTAAAGTGTGCATTCTATAGCAAAATATATGCAAATTCGGTATGGAAGTAGAAAGCACCGCACAAAAAATTTGAAAGGAAATATTTTTAAAATTCCTGATCTTCCCCGCAGTAACTCTTACATAGTCCACCAGACAAACTTCGAAATGGATGTTGCAATGCACATCCTATTTGCCTTCACTCACGATGTAGCCACAGAGGGAAAATAAAATATGTTTACTTATGCCGTTTTCAATAAAGCTCCTGCTTCTCTAGCGACCATGCCAGCTACTTTTCAATATGATGCGAACGGAAGGAGAAAGCAACATAAAAGAAAACCCACTCCTTGCGACATTTCCTTCTGCTTTATTTACTAAACATTTTTTTTAAATCAGAGATAAACTGGAAGCAGAAGATTCTTTACTTTTATTTGAGACTTAAATCTTGGAAGGTTTTTCTAGAATACTGGAAGTAAGCGAAGATTAGTTTTGAGTAGTCGGTAGATTTGTAAAGAAAAAGTATTTTTATATTAAGCGAATCTTTAAACTATTCTTTGGACCCACTAGTGTGTCAATCATTTCTTTAAAACATTATTTGACATGTTTGAAAAGGATGGTTTATGCCACACAGTATGAAATTATTTCACGAGTAATTCTTGCACCTTTAATTCTAAGATTAAGATCTCAGTGTTTATTGATCTCATTAGAATAGATTAATTTTTCCAATTCTGGCTTTTTTTACAGCTTATTTACAATTATTTTTGAATTTATACGGATGCCTTACTCGCAGTGATTACTTTCAGCACATAAAGTAGATAAATGTCTTCTTTAGAAGGTGTATTAAATGAATCTTATTTTGATTCTGAAGTGTGAACGTAGAGACACACAGAGAGTTAAATTGTACTATGATTTTAAGGGAATTATTCCTTTTCCGAATTTCCATTGTTCATTGCTTGATCAGAGTTTCACATCATGATACATGTTCAAAATATTGAGGAGGGATGCGCAATATACTATGCAGCTTCATAACCAATGGATGTATTCGCACACACACGCAGAAACGATGTTGAGACGATGTAATTGGAAATTTACATTAAAAATCATCATTTTCAAGATCAGGATTTGTACTTTTTATACTCTTGTATTTAACTTCACTTGGTTCAATTTATAAAGTTTGAATTTTGTAAGGAATTTCCAATCCCTTCCAGATGTTCTTGTGTTTTGAACTTCTGTGCACATGAAGTTCTCGATGATAAGCACTACTTTAATGTTTTCAAACTTAATTATGTCAGTCGAGTAAATTTAATTAAATTCTGTCTCCACAATAACTGTAACAACATACAGTAAATTTGAGGGAAATATTTATTTCAAGTTTGCTCAACATTTATAGTAATGAATTCTAAATTAAAAACTAGAAAGTAAAAAATGTAATGAATTAAAGAAATGTGTTTTAAAACATGCTTTTAATAGTGTACAGAAAAGTAGAAGCAAATTTTTAGATAAAAAATTTGGAGTCAAAATAAAATCGTAAAATCGTTAGACGCTCCAAAAAAGTTAGCAGATTAAGATACAGTGATCATTATTACGAAGAGTCGTCCTGTGAATGTATGGTAAAAGCAGTCCAACAAGGAGGAAATGGAGGACGACGCTTTAACGTTATTACGAAAAGTCGTCCTGTGAATGTAAGGTAAAAGCAGTCCAACAAGCAGGAAATGGAGAGCGACGCTTAATCCATGAATACTCAGGAAAACATGAAGCACACGAAACAAGAAAAACCGCACTTGCATATATTAGTAACACAAACAGACAGCAAATCACTAGCAATTTCAAAAACAGCACTTTCAATATCTCTCGGTGTCTAATAGTTTACCAGTTCGAACTACGGACAAAACTCCAAAAAAAAAAAAATTCCAAAGACGCCCAAACACACTCGCACTCCAAAGAGAGATTCATTCCTCTTTGAATAGGTCGGTATTTATATTCTTTTTCGACAGGATATATTGTCGCAGGATAACTCCAGAAGAATCTCCATAACTTTACTCCTAATAGAGATAGAGAGAAATTTCTAGCTTTATCAGGATCCTACATTTTGTAGCCAAAGTTGTCAAAGTCGTCGCAAAAATTGGGTGCTAGGTTTGTCACGAAGGACGGGGTAAACGACTTCCATTCTCCCGGCTTTCCATGCAATCTCTTGAAAAGTCTCTTTCCAACCGTAAGACTAAAACTACTAGAAAGCGACATTACAGGTTCGTAGCAATAACATGCAGAAGAAAATTTCTAAAAATCTATTTAACTCTTTAATCCCGAGGCAACGTTTTTCTTCTAGCACCTTAAAAACCGGGAGTTTTGGGGAGGAAGCGACAAAAATTGTACTCTCCCAAACTGGTGGGTTATTTACCCCATTCCTAGTTATAGCATTCCCTTAAGGCGCACGGCGGAAATGGGCTCTGGCTGGCAAGGATAATTGCTTCCCCCCTACCGCGCTTATCTCCTAAGCGATCTCAGAATCTCCCCTCCCCTAAAAAGAAGCCAACCTACTCAGATCGGCCTTCGTCGCTGTTAATGTGAAATTTTGAGACCGGCCGGGACCGCCTCGATATGGTTTGAGAGAGTTAAAATTTAAACTCATCATAAATACGATTGAATTGTCTATTGTCGGCCTATGCTGCTACGCGTCTATGCTGCTACGCGTTGTTGATGTTGGTGCCCATATTTTTGATAAACAAGTATCTTCTCTAGTATCTTTGATAAACAAGTATCTTCTCTAGTATCTTTGATAAACAAGTAT